>VOMN01002646.1:0-14070 GCA_014899125.1 Orchestia grillus
ATATAGGCTATCAAAAAAAGGGGTACATTTTTTTGGAACACTCTGTATTATGGAAAACACTGACAAATACAAATAAGTCAACGTACATATCTTTGAAATCATAATTACAATCGTGCTGCACTTAGATTGCGGTTTGTTTTATGACGACGTGAATGTAGGACGTATGAATTTGTATTAGTCGGGTTAGAACAGGGGGCTCTTATCTCAATTAGAAATATAAAGATGTGCACGAACCGGTTCTACTATTTGGTTGATGAGCCGATGTATGCCCTATGGCACCCCCTGCTTCATAACAACTGTGCTGCGTCATAGGTATAGTTAAGATGAAGTTGACCGGTGTTGCCCAGTGGGCGGAGTGGCTGCTGGTGCCGGCACGAGGAGGAGGCGGAGGGTGGAGGGAGGCGGTGCTGGGGCACGAGGCTGGGGCTGTGCTGCTGCTGCTGGCGCTGCAGCTCGCTGCCGTCGTCTGCGCCGGCAAACAGCATCTCAAGGTGAGCTTACTGTTACTTGTTCCCATTCTTTTCTAAGTTTATTGTTTAATCTGAAGAATTGTGAGTTGTTTTGAAGTAGGAATGTCGAATTCTCTGCCTGTTTGTGTTCATTATCATCGCGCTCTTCTAAATAATTGTTAGTCATGCAATATTTTTTTGGCACTCTATGCCATGGGAACGAGGGCAAACCTTGTTTGATTTTCATGAGTAATTCAAACCTGTATCCAATCGATGCTAGTGCTTGCTATGGTGATTACTATGGCCTCGTGTTACTGATCAATTCCGGTGTGGCTTTAGTTTTGCTGCGCTAACGAATTGTCTCACTACTATTTCTGCAACTGAAAATTTCACTCTCTGACTCAATTGTGCTTTCTTATATGTTAGTAATGTTTTCTAGGAATATAATTAGTTCAGAAGTTCTTTACATGTGTTAGTGCTTACTCAAGAGGGACAAGAAGCTTGTTCCATGTATTTCGGTGATTCATATATTTAGTACAGACCAGTGGGTTAGTCTGTTAAAATTGTGTTTAGTTATAGATTGTCGATATGCAAATATACAAGGTGTCAAGGAAAAGGGCTACAGAATTTCACACCCACCAGAAAGTGGCAAACTAAACATCTTTGCCCCTTGAAACTTTGCAAATAAAATTTGGCGTTTGAGAAATTAGCTGTTTAATGCTTGAAAGGAGGAAAATTGAACACAAAATTGCCCACAAATAATTTATTCACACAGTTACTTTACAGAAATTGCTCAAAATTTCCACCACCCACATCGATGCACATCGATTTTTGGGGACACACGAGAAGCCTTGTTTGTTCAACACCTGAGAAATCAAAGGAAGATCTCATGGCAAGAATTGTAGTGGCTTCTGGCTAGGCTTTTTCCACAATATTCGGCAGTCATAAGTGGAAGATATCACGAGTGTATAGATGTGGATGATGGAAACTTTGAACAATATTACTAAAGTAAATTTATAAATGAATTATTTGTGGGGAATTTGCTTTCAAATTTTCTCATTTCATACATTAAACAGGTAATACAGCCAAAATCTATTTTTTTCTCAGAATTTCATAAAGGCATCAGTGTTTAGTTGGCCACTTTCTGGCAGGTGTGAAATTTTATGTCTTTTTCCCTAACACCGTGTACATTACAGGGAACATATCCATAGTACAAAAGCACATCGTGAATTCAAAACTTCAAATACGACTGACTTATTTGTAAAAATGAATGTGGGAGATCTTCAGTCAATATGCTTCGTTTCATTTATTTTCCTTGACTTTATTACATGTTTCTATTAAACTAAGCTTATTTTATTCAACCCTATGAGGGCCAGTGGTATTATAGGGTTTCTTAAGGCTGCTACTAGCCTGTCGTAGAAAACCATGTGCAGTTTCATTGTAAAAATGAGTCTGTCGTTTTGAGGTTAATGGAAGTGCTTGTCAATGTGTGTACCACTTGTGTATTTTCTGTTTTGTCAGAGCTGTGACGCTGTGGCGTGCTTGTCTCTCGTGCTGGCACTCGCCACTGCCTGCTGGCAGCAGTCTGACCTGCTGCTGCACTTGCTCACCAATCACCAGCTGCTAGTTGTCAAGGTAAGGTGGCGGCTGACCCGCTTCCTCCACTCCCATACACAGTACCAGCTGCTCGCTGTTAAGGTAAGCTAACTTCTCATTGGCTGCCACAACTCGCTCACTCAGCACCAGCTGCTTGCTGTTAGGGTAAGCTAACTTCTGATTGGCTGCCACAACTCGCTCACTCAGCACCAGCTGCTCGCTGTTAAGGTAAGCTAGCTTCTGATTGGCTACCACGACACATTCACCCAGTACCAGTGCTCGCTCCCGATCGTGATCGTGGGTTCAATTGTTATTAATTCCTTTCCTTTCTCAAGATCCCCCCGTTTTAGCTGCCATAGCACACGATGACTGGCACATTACCTAATCTCGATTAGCGTTTTTAGAAATCCGAGCCGTTGAGCTGGAGTTCATTAAGCACGTATGCGCCCAGGCTGGTGTGTACGTCATCGTTGTGGTGGCTGTGGCCGTGGGACTCCATCGACCGCGGTCCAGCCGTCGGCCTCTTAAGGAAACATCGCCTCTCGGACACCGTCCTCGGAATGGGTGAGGCCAGTGGAAGCTTTCGAATTTGTTCTCTAATTTTTGTAACGGCAGGTTTTGTTACTCATTAGTTAACTGCCAGATGACAAGTCTCGTATGATATGATATTTATTACCCATTCGAACCTTTTCGCCAGTGCATTTATTATTGTTTATAATTTTATGCACCTAAATATTTTGATCCATAATTTTACAAATACATCGATTGGGCGGCGAAAAAATTAGATTGAGTATACAGTTATTTTTACTCATACGGTGGTGATAGTCATGTTTGATTTTATAAATAATGTTTATTTTCTAGCGTCCTGGAAAACAGCCAGCTGAGTGAGACTTCCTTGAATGCATCTGGTGATATTCTCGGAAATTCTGGATGTGCTTCACCGTCTGCTCAGCCTGCAGCTGTCGACCTTCAGCGTCACGCCTCATCCTTGCCACTCGCGCCAACGCCTTTCGTCGCTAGGAAACCCTCGACTGCTAATGCACATCAGCCTGCCTCTAACTCTGTTACACTAAACCCTTTTCTTGTTACTCCATCCCAGAAACCCATGAATACGATCATATGCCCTTTTAATGCTAGTCTTGGGCTAAACAAAAATATGAACCCATCTCAACAAAAGTTGTCTCTTAAACCAAGCGCTCTTGGCGAGGCTCTGAACACTTCTCTAGAGGGTCTTAGCTTGGGGGCCGAAAAATCTAACTCAATCGCGAGAAACTCGCTGTCTCGTGGCAACATCATTGGTGGTAGCTCAGGCAACAACGGCATGGTGCTGAGGTCGCAGCAAGCCACCTTCACGCAAAACACGAGCGGTATTGCTCAAGCATCGTGGGTCGCCGGGGGCTATTGGGGCAGTCCTAGCAAAAACAAACGGTTGCCCGTAAGTCAATCTTCTCCTCTGTCGAATGGTCCAGCCATAGTCAGCAATGGCGATGCCTTTTCTCCTTCCAGACCTTCCAGTCAAAGTTCAGGTTTCGTTTCACACGGCAGCGGTAGCCACTCGTCAGCAGACAACGCTGCTTTGAACCGTAACACTTATGCTGCGAACATTGAAGCCGATCGCTCATCGGCGGCTTCTGAATCTGCTTTCAGGTGGAACTTCGAAGCGTGTGAAACGTCATCACAAGGCTCCCAAAACACGGAGTATCGGTCACAGGCTTCTTCAAACGCTGCGGTACGTCGCAGAGCTGCCGCATCCATGTCGGGCTACCCTGGGAACGACTGTCAGTCTCTGCTGACGGCCACAACTGCCCCGTCTTCCCTTCTGTCTTCGGCATCTGGGGTCATGGCGCCTCACCACGACTGGCGCAGTCGGTCCCCAGTAAATGACATGCACAACATGAGGGCGTTGAGTCGTCTGAGCCAGCACGATATCAGCGACGACAATCTCAGTCTGATCAGTCACCGTTTGGCGACCTCTATGTGTGGCGCTCACAGCCCTAGTGGGTCTTCACTTCGTAATCCATGGGTGGCTTTCATTCTCGGTATGAGTATCATGGCTAATTTAGTGCTAGTTGTCGTCCTCTACAAAACCGGGTTTTTATTAGAAATAATACGGTGATGTTCTTTGGCTCTCTGAAGTACATCGATGTTCGAAATTCTTTCAGAGGTGTTGGAAACATCCAGAAGTAACAAAATTATTTTGTTACCAACTGTTTGTAATATTTTGTACAGTTTTGTACCGTTTCAGATGAAATATTGCCTCGGTTTGCATTAAATTAAATTAACGTAAAAAAATTGTGACATAATTTGCATATTTTCAGCTAACAGGTCGTCTAATGCTTTTGACTCTTTACAAGACGGTAACCATGCTACACACGACTCTTCTGAAGTGGCCTCCATCTTCTTGCCAGGGAATAATTTGGGAAATGGACGGATAGACAAACCTTCCTAGTTGTCATTACAGATTATTTGTAGTCTGTGTTGTAAGACGAACTCTCGTGGAATGAGCTTTATTATTGCATTGCATTTCTGAAAATATAGAATTGAAATTTGTGTGATGTAGGACCGTAACCGACAAATTCTTGCCTTCTCACTCCCAGAAATAGGCCAAGATGTGTCTAAGGATTAAAGATCTTGATGCGCAGCAGAGTGAGTACATTCTGCAGCTCTTCCGCAAGCATCAGACTTGTTATTTGCTGGTATGTGTTCCAAAACTAACTTCAACTCAACTCTTGGTTTATAGAGAGATGTGGATTAGATCTTGTTTTTCGTCTTGCCATTGTCATGTGGACTCCAAGTAGCTTTAGCACGTGCACAGTTTCTGAAGCCCTGGAAGCTCTAATTTCGAAAATTTAATTTTAATGTTGAGTTATTCATGGAATTAGTTATTCAAATTTGAGGATTAATTCAATTTTTATACACAATACATCATTTCCTTATATTTTAACTAGGTACTGAAGTATGAATTATGCGTATTGATATAGAAATGTTTCTCCAATTTTTATATGTACGAACGTCTAATGCAGCTGCGTTTCAGTGTAAATAGAATTTTTCTCTGGCTGTTGAACAGTATTGTTGGATGCGTGTAATAGGTGCCAATATAAGTAATATTTCTAGATGTGGAAATGCTCAATGACAGCATTTGAAGTTCAATCATAGTGTTCATACTGTTAATTGGTACCTCATTACATTGTCTGAACCCTTCATTGCTATTGTTTTAGCAATGTTTTCGACAATTCCTGTAATTTTGAGCACCATTTTCATGGCGGGGCACCAACACTCCGTGTGGCTGTGGACTCTTGTTCTTTGTAGGAGTTATTTGTTCGTACACGAGGGGCGTCAGGGGTATGAAAGGTGTGCGTTGCACGCGTACTGCCGTTTGAATGTGTGTATTGTTTGTGTGTTGTAGTCTTATTGATAAGTACGGAGACTGGTTCATTAATTTAGTATAGGATTAAAGTGACAAATTCTCACTTATGCTTCTCTCGTGTCGGAATCTCTGTGGAAAACTATTCTCGCTTGAGTATTGGAGGATCAAATTGCTTTCTCAAATCAATTTCAATCAATTAATGTATCTCATTTTCAAGTGTTCAAAAGTTTATTTTCGTGACTCAGCTAGCAACTTAGTTTTAAGTTATGTTTTTGCGGGCTTGTTTTGAGCTTTTTTGGCATTACCTTGTTTTTTTTTTGTAATAAAGTAGACTTTTTATTGGTGTCGCATTGTCTTAGCCCCGCAGGGGTGGTGTTGAAATCTACCAGTGGTCGTTTTTGTAATATTCAGCCTTTAGATTTAACTTTGAACTGGAAAACACTCTGCATAATGATACACAAATGAACTATCATTACTGCTCTCCAGAATGTGACCGCTGGAAGCAATTCTTTATGTGTTCTACATCTCACATCTGTGACTTCAATGTTCCTTCTTGATCTACAGTAGAGCGCCGTAATTCGTGAGAGCTCTGATTCATGAGATTTTCATTTGATTCGCGAAGGTCTCAAATATTTTCGTTTAATTTTGAGCTAGCGTTTGCTATTCGCGTATTGGGGGCGCCCTCCTGTACTTTGCTCGATCGACCACTGGTGGATTAACACCTAGGGGCCTCAGGTGCTCCCCCGGACCCCTACGCCTCCAGGCCGCAACTCTACAGCTGACTTCCTTGAAGTCTTTGTAGGCCGCAGGAATAGCGTCTGGTCAGGACTACTTTGCACTATTGATGATATCTTAGTTACAGGGAGTGCTTTCTTCCAAAGGAGCTCACCTATGCTTTTCCGTCTGGAATGGATGTATGCTATGTTCACTGTAATTTTTATATCTTTATTAGTTGTGAGAAAACTCTAGGGCTGGAGTTGTTGAAGAGCGCTCCATGCTTGAGGCTGTTTGTTTAGCAAGGCTTTGCATGAGGAGTTTGAATGTTAAAATTCATTGTATTTAACTCGCTCTCGTAGATTTAGCCCTGCATCCAAATGAATTAACCTTTATATCAGCAATGGTTAAATTACTCTATTGTCACAGTACAGTGTAACCCACAGAAATAGTCCTGGTAATTTTTTTCAATGAAACGCTTTTTCGTGGAGACAATTATTTTCGACTTAGCGACTTAATGTATAGAGCATATGGCAACATTTGTTTGCATTTCATATTTGATTTCATGGTAAAAGGAGTACTTGATTTAACTTTCATTGCCGTTAGGTGAACTACGTTAATGGTCTGTTGCGCTTAATATTATTTTGAGGCGTCCTAAGAGCCTTACAGATGCTGGAAAGGCGATAATCATCAAGGAAACCGCCTTAAAATCAGTTCCTGCTATAATTGGGACTGTTTTAGGTTGCAGTGCGAAGACAATACAAAGGGTTTTGAAGGATCTTTCACTTACGGAGCAGCGCTCTCATAACGGCAAAAGGAGGTTTTCGACGACTCAAGATCTGCAAAACATAAAGCGGCAACTCGTGGAACATCCTGTATGTACAACTAAAAGCATATTTGCAAGCGCTGGCATTGAAAATGTATCAAAGAGTCTCGTACTTGTGTTCTTGGTTCAATGGCATTAGCTTGATTCTCGAAAATAAACTCCATTGACTTCAAGGCACATTATGTTCAGACTTCAATGGAAAAACACTTATATGAAGCTAGATATAAAGTGTGTACTGTTCAGTTCACATATGATATGAGAGCTACTCTGGATGGACCCGATGGATGGTCCGAAAGCGAGGTTGGAACTGGTGCCAAGTCACAGCACCGTTTTCGGCCCCGGCAGGTGGAGGTGGTGTAATGTGGACGCGAATAATAGACGACCATCTTATCGGCCCTGCAATAGTTCAGAATGATGTTGAAGTTGAATTCCACCTCTCGGTGTAAACTTTTGAATGAAGGTCTTCTACCTTCGCTTGAAGACCAGCTTTTGTCACTTCGAATGCGATAATCTTCATGCGAGACAGCGCGCCTGCACGTTCTACCGAACCAACGAAGCAATATCTGCCTCTTTGGGATTCAAGCTATTTTGAGATCGCATTCCTTGTAGCTAAGGACCTTTGAACTAATAATGATGATTGACATTCAAATACAACAATTTGATGGTGTGACCGCCAAATTCGTCAGATTTGAACCGAATCAAAAATTTCTTCTCCATCATTAAGGAAAGATTTATTTTGATGGTCAGTAATGTAGGTCCGAACAAAAAGTTATGGAGTGCCATAAAAGCTACCAGCTGTCTGTACCAGCTACAACAATTAAGAGACTGACTGAACGAACAATTGGAATTTTGAAGTAACCCCTCAGGGGGCATAGGATAGGCAATATGGTTAGGTTTGTCTACCCTATGCTATGGGGACTGGCGTCTCCAGGAGAACGCTTTTAGATTACTTCAGCTATAGCTAGACCTTTGAAACTTCTTTCGTGCCCATTTTGCTTCTTTTCATTTTTATGCTCTCTTCGCTGATTATTCTTTATTTTTTCTTCAGCTTCTTTCTTATCGTGCTGTTTCTATGCGCACGGAGTCTTGTATGGGAACACTTGTGCATAGATTCCACATTTTCTCAAGTCTATACTAAATGGTCCTTTCTTTTCGCGCTCTTGAGATCGCCTTTGATGAGGCTAGGAAGCTTTCAACTAACTAATAAATAAATTTTTGGTGTTATGAAATTGAAAGGATACTATAGTAATAAGTAACCGCCATGTTTAGTAATATTTGTTCAATTCCAAATACTGTAGATTTGCGTACATATAAATGTCTAAGTTAAGAAGAAATGCTAAATTCACACTTCATGTCTTGCGGAACTAATATCGTGGGTCTGTAAAACAGCCCTTTGAACGGAAGACGCAGTGACTTTCAATATTTATTGTGAACATTGTAACTAGCCATCTGATAACACCCATAGAGGAATGTGCATAGAAGGGATTCCTCACTGTTAAATGTGATATTTTAAGCAGTATCCGAGTACTATTACCGTGGGTCGCACTGTATGCTGTGATACTTTAAGCAGTATTATAGTGGGCTATTACCGTGGGTCGCACTGTATGCTGTGATATTTTAAGCAGTGTTAAAGAGTGGACTATTACCGTGGGTCGCACTGTATGCTGTGATACTTTAAGCAGTATTAGAGTGGGCTATTACCGTGGGTCGCACTGTATGCTGTGATATTTTAAGCAGTGTTAGAGTGGGCTATTACCGTGGGTCGCACTGTATGCTTTCTGTAAATTATTCTTAATTGTTCCCAAGTCAGTTAGCATACTGAGTTTCCTCAGTTATTAATTTATCATTGGGAATCCGTGGAAATTAAAGGTTTGAATGTCTCCTTCTAGAAGATTTTCCCACTAGGCCTAGGTGCTGAGTCGAGTGACATGGACACGTCAGAGCGGTGCGGCGGGAAGAGCTACAGGAAGCTCAGAGGGAAGAGAATTCCAGACTCGAAGGAAACTCGTAAGTGTCACTCCATGTTGCTTCTTTTGGCTCCCTCTTCTGTTGCAACTAGGATAACAAGCTCTGTATTGACGAGTTTTATTGGTGCTAAGGAGTAGTAGGTGTTCACGTCTGGCTAGCTCATTTTCTGGCATGTACATAGAAACTTTCCTAGCGAAACTGCCGTTCCAGCTGAAAGGTTACCAAGCCTTTTGATTGCACTTTTACCTACCCTCTGTGTGTTGAAGCATTGGAGAGCTTATGTTCACTTCCTCTGTTGCGTGTTGTCTCGGCACCTTGAGTTGCAAGGTTAAGCTCTCTCTGTTCCAGCTTTAGGAGTATTTCTGGAAAGCACAAATTGTAACTTCCATGCATATTACGTCTAACGAGAAGTAGAGGTTATTCATTACATCGAGTGACAATCCAATGACGTACGTGCTGTACATTGTAAGCCTCTGACTTGTGTGCTGTGTACATTGTAAGCCTGTGACTTGTGTGCTGTGTACATTGTAAGCCTGTGCCCTGGGTATATGTGTAAGCCTGTGTATATTGTAAGCCTGTGCTGTGTACATTGCACAAACTCCAGTGGTTTCGAGTTCTACGTTTAATTGGATATCATCCATTTGCTGATGACTACTTTGGGGGTGAGAATTTGAGTTTTTCTCCGTTCATAATATGCCAAATTTCCGAAGTTCTCGTGGGTTTGAAATTCAAACTGAGTGTCAACTGAATCTTTTTCCTTTTAATGCTCAGACAATGAGTAAACTGCATTAATTAATTACTACTTTTGTTGATCCTTTTTGTGTACTTTGCTACGTGAATTGTTTTCTCTTTTACAGCTTGTGTTTTACTGTATGCTTTCTAAATCTTTTTCAAAGCTACCGTTTGTTTATACACTTTTATTCATCTTTTTCTTCACCTGCCATTTTAAATTATAAGATATGTCTTCTTTATTTTTTTAAAGAAGCTGAAAAAAATATTCTTGTTAAAGCATCTGAAATTTTCTTTTTACCGCTGCTCAATTTATTTTAATACTTTATTTTTCATTTTTTTCCTATTAACTTGTTCTCATAATAGATAAATATTTACCCGCCTCCCTTTGGTGGTCCCGACGGTAAAATATCAAAATATTTGTTGAGAGTAATAACGTAATTGCAGTCAATCTTATCCAATTTCTCTTTTTCAGCTAAAGCTGAGCGTAATGCTGCTGATTCTGTGGTTGGTGCTGGCGACAAACAAGGAATTTCATCCGTAAAAGACAGGAAAAATTCTGAAAACTTCAATGCAAAGGCATCAGCCACATCAAAAAAAGCAATTTTATCTCGCAGTCGCACCAACTCAGAATCGTCCAATATTTCCACCCTCAAGTCCTCAGCGCTAGCTGATGCTGAAAATGGGCCCGTGAATTCATTGCCCGATCGTGGCGTCTCCAATATGACTATTAATTCAGAGACAAATGCATCCGTCAACCAAGAGGACGGCAGTATGCGTGATACCAACTCTTCCGAACAAAACAAATATGCCGAGGAAAGAACATGTTCTTCGAAGGTATCTACCTCCTGCAAGGAGGAAGATGGGCCTGTATCCTGTGCAAAGACCGTTCAAGAAACTGATGACGGAAATCAAACAAAAGAATTGCCAGACGGGGATGGTGTTACTTCATCTACTGCGAACGATGGTGATCAAGCTCTAGATGAAGCTGACAAAACTGTGTCCAAACAGGAAGAAGACAGAGTGAGTTATGTAGATATTCCAGATTTTATATGACTTTTATATTTATAACTAGACTACTCGTGACCCGTTAGGTCAAATAAAATTTGTCAAAATCAAACTGTAACCAGAAATATATCCTATGCAGTTAAGTCGGTATCCACAATACAGGATTATTCGAAGAGTATAAATTTCGAATATCTCAGAGCCGACAGATAAATCCTTCATCCCCGTATCCCCTTGACTAACTTGCCCGACTTAAATTCGGCTCTTCTGTGCACGGTTTCAAGAAAGCAAGACGACCAGAGTTTTAGTATTATACTAGATAAATTGTTTAGTGCAGTCTTGTAATATTTCAGTTTTCAGTTAGAATATGTTAGAGAGGATCTTCTGTCGTATGAAGATATTCTCGAGTTTTCAAGTATTATTTACTGTTATGGTCTTTCTCATCTCTCCCATGGGTACATTTGGCTAGATAACTCGCACCCCTCGGGTGATAGTGCCTCTCACTGCCCAGTGAAACATCGAGGTTCACTCAACAGGCTTTCTTTGTTCATTTTGTACCATAATTGTCCTCTGTTCCCTTTTTCTACTTCGTCATATTCTTCAATGTTGAGAACTTGTTATTTTATACAATTGACCTGGTGTAGAAGTGCTCATGTTTTCTAGTGAGAATTTTATCGTTATGTGTCTACTTAATGCTTAAATTTTTTCCGTTTAAAATTTTCTTGGCATTGTAGAGATATTTTAAACCGAAAACGGATAATTTCAGTGCACGTGTAGCTTACCTTGATGTGAAGTTGTTCATCATATAGAGGTATTGTGCTGCAATACTTACTCGTATTATGATAATCTAGAACTATTTTTCATTGGTCGTATCTTAATGTTATTAGATTTTAGTTTTTTGTTCCTACGTTTTATAGGTCATAAATAGTAACATATTCATTTCTGTGGCAGTTTATTTGTTGCAGCAATCATTAAAGTTTTTGTATGTGCCGTAAAACATTAAAATACGACTGTCATTGTATGTGTATTTGTAACAGTAAAATGCGATCAAGTAATTACATTTGACTTCAGTCAACTTTTATTTAAATTATTATTAGTCAACATAAATTTTAATTCGCTGTGTACATTTGAATGTGCGTTTGTGCAGGCGTTTTTAGAAGCGTACATTGAGGAGGCGTCAGTGAGGCTGCAGGAGAAGGCCAAGCTGCGGGCTGCCAATGTTGCCGCCGCCAAGGACCGCACCGACCTGCCGTCTGGCAAGCTCGACTCCAGTCTAAAGAAGAACACAGCCTTCATCAAGAAGCTGGTGAGGGACCTGATGCTGATGGTATCCTCTGTTGTTTGCTCTTTGCTAGAGTTACTCGACGGCATTTCTTCTTCTTCTTGTCCAGTTGTGCTAGAGTGTTGCTAGTGAATTTGTTTTGAATCAAAACTTCGTGAGCCTCATCTATGTTGGGGTGTTGCTACTGAAATTTGTTCTAATTATTCCCTCATCAGCCTCAACTGTGTTGGAGGGGGTGTTGTTAATAAATAAACTACTGTTGTTGTTGCAAACTATGCTTCCTTCGTTTATTTTTGCGTTAGAAATATTAAATTCATTTTTTATGGTATTTACTTACAGCGAAACTTGACCGAGTCGCAGTACCAGAGCCTGAGCAAGGAGGCGTCCGGCCTGAACCTGTCTCGCTACATCGGGGAAGCCGCCAATGCGCTGCTGGAGTGCAGGCTGAAGATGAGTGACGTGCACTCCTGTGTGCTGCTGTGCTCAGCCCTGCACCAGCGCTACGCTGACTTCGCCCCTGCACTCCTCGCTGGCTTCACCAAACTCCTCAAAGAGAAAAACGATGACAAGGTAATACTGCAGACCCTGAATCAGGCGCGCTCTCCGAAGGCTCAGAATGAGCTTCGCATTATTATTGGATTGTAAAATACTCTTAGATTCTAAGAATTGAAAAAAGAATGATTCAATAAATTTTGCTTTCTTTATATAGATATTTATATTCATGGAATCTGAGGACTCGACTGTTCAATGTATAATATTATTTGTTCATCCATTTATTTAGATGCTTGTGAGTAATTGTTGTTTGGGCATGAATCAACTTAAATGGTAGCTGAACATGTTCATAGTGTAGTCGGCAAACACCTCAGGAAAAAAAGTTTCTCGAAGATTTAGCGCTTCTCGGGATTGGAAGCAGAAATTTTCATGTTCTCTTAAAGTAAAATGTTAGTGTGTCGTTTGTACATCTCCGAAGACTTGATAGGGGACTCGAACTACCCAGCTACCCACTGAAGAATCTGCACTACTTGTCACGGAGGCTGTTCCACGTTTTGCTCTGTTGGTACATGGACAGTTCCTCGTTTTGTTTTTGTGGGAGAGATCGCGGTTATGTAGAAACTTAGCGTGATTCTCATTGAATTCTATAAAAATGTGCAAGTCGGACTGATGAATCATTCTACAGCTTCTGGTGTGCATGCTATGGAAGGTTAAAATATAACAATAAGCTTACCATTCTTACTAATGCTAAAGCAGTCTCGTGACCAATGGGAAACCTTTCAAGTCATAAACATCTACTCTGTTTTACAGTAACCATTTTTTGCATAAGACCGCGCCGTCAAAATACTTCTTTCTCTTTCGCGACTGGTGACCGACTTCACCTTGCTCTCTTCAGGTGAGCAACCTGAGCAAACTTCGCGTGGACCTGCGGCTGTTTGCGGAGCTGGTGGCGGTGGGGCTGTTCTCTCAGAAGGAGGGCCTGCCTCTTCTTGGTGAGTCTACTGCCTTTGCTGGGACTCTCAGTCAGGGTTGGAAGAAACTTAGAGGTTTAAAAAAATTAGCGGTTAGTGTTTTTTGCTTGGGTTTTATTGGGTCTGAAGGGGCTTATTGAGTAATTTTTAAATGTTTTGCCTCTAAGGAGCAATGGATAGACTATAGCCTCATAGACTGCCGGGTTGGGTTAGCTCATCCCATATTATGAAGAGTCACAGTTCGAGAGGGATCCCAAACCGGGGTCTTGAGGGAAAGACCTCGACAGGAAAGAAGGAAATATGTGACGCTTTTTATGAAAAGTAAGGTCGCGAAAAGTAGTTTATAAAGTACGGTCGCGAGAGGAAGACCAAGAGAAATATAACACACTGACGCTCCTGCCCGCAGAAGCAACTTGATGCAACTGGAAGGTGAGGCATTTCGGTCGCATCTATCGAAGTGACCGTAGTGTTTTCTTCTACCCAGCGGCCGAGCCACTACGCATCATGGCAACACTTCATTTCTAATTGCGCTCGCATTTGTGCCTGCAGGCAGCATCCTAACATCGCTGGTGTCCAGTGACAAGAAGGACCACAGGAACGTGTCTGTGATCGTCAGTTTTTGTCGGTACTGCGGCGAGGACTTCATGGGGATCCTGCCTTCTCGCGTCGAT
>VOMN01002654.1:0-13384 GCA_014899125.1 Orchestia grillus
CAGCCTGCCTTCCAGTAGGAGCCCTCACAGGTACCTCCTCAGTAGGTAACACCGCCAGTTGCCTTTGTGGGCGCACTTTCACCCGGTATGCACCACCGTAGCGATAGCAAGACACTTTGCTAATGCCGCCTTTCTTCCCAGAAGCATTGAGGTCTCCTGCCACAGACTTGGCCTGACAATTTAGCCCGGACGGCATAGAGGTGTCTTGCGGACTTACGATCACGCATCTTTGACACCTCTATGCCGAAGCCGGTGGTGTAATCGTCCTCACGCGCAACCGCTCATTAATACACGGAGGTAAGGAGACCCTATAGGACTTGATCCTAAAGGCTATGTCTCCCGAGATCAACCCTACCCTCCCACCTAGGCGCTCAAAGCATTCCAGGTGGACGTTTACCGACTCGTCAGCTCCAAGCTTTCGAATTGTGAACCACCTCCAGCCAAGGCAAGGGATACTCTACCACCAGAGTAGCCTTCACCGCCTCCCCCTAGGCGGCATCGCCAACCATCATTCAGTGATACACTCGAATGGCATTGCCGTCGAGCACGAAGTCGGTAATGTCAACCGACGCCATGCCCTCCTGCTGGCAAGGCCTGTTCAGATCAGGTAGCCACTCAAGCAGATCAACCGACCCATCACATGTCAGCTGAAGGAACTACCAAGCCGACTGATCCAGGAACGGCCCAGGAACCTGAGTCAGGATGTCAGCCAATACGCTAACATACGCAAGCAAGTCCGGCTTACCCCAGTCGGTGCTGACACTCCTGGAACATTAGCACCAACTGCAGCTGCCTTTCAGCCTCGGCTCTTTTGCCCAGGAAGACAAAAATCACTAACAGTCGCAAAGCCTAGATAAATTCTTATCAGGGAGTACAAATGGATGTTTGCACGCGCTGCCCAGCTGAAGTCGTCCACTGCAAATCTGCCTGGCAGTGAGTTAATCCAGACTGCCTTGCAGCCAAATAAAGCTCGAACTTACGCTCTAAGCCAAACGCCGATCCAAACTGAACTTAAAATCACCGGTCCTACAGGCACTCAGTCTTCCACAAGCCCCTTTAGGCTTGTTGTCTCTACTCAGCTCACGATACTCATTACACGTGATCTCACAGCTGCCCACAAGCCTCCAAGATCGGTTTCTGTACGCCACAGCACACTAAAATAAGTCAATATCTCCATGTTCCCTAGAGACCAAATACTTGAGTCACCCGCCTGCTCCTCATAAGTTCGTGTCTCTGCGCCCAATAGCCCTGCCTACTACATAGATGCTTCAAGCATGCTCTTCAGTTTGCAGGGTTGTTTCCTCAAGTGGCAGAAATTCCCTAGATTATGCCGAACTACACCACAGATGCATACATAATGTAAACATTTCTCAGTGAGAATAAACTGTATAGATCAAGGGGATCATGATTCTCAACTAAAAATAAGTCCAAACGTAATTCTGAACTCGTTCTGCACACTGACACATAACTCTGTAAGCAGTATATGTACTTCGAGCCATTTTCAGGTATTTTTCATGCCATTTTTCTGTACAATATTTCGTGAAAAACATAGCAGTTTTGATAATATAACTCAATATATTTTATTAAAACTTCATGTTTCTGTATCTTTTCTTTCTATAGTGGGCTTTGAAAGTGATCAAAGAACCTTTATTAATTTCAGCACCCTTTACCGCTGAGTTTTCAATGCCTTACAACTACTGGCGTGTTGAGGGATGAGAAGAATGTGTGGTTTAAACTATCTTTTTCAATGGAAGTACTCCCTGGCTACGTGAAATGCTTGCCTAATCCTCCGCCGAGATTCGAGCCCTAATCCTCTCAACTGCGAGGCCATTACGCTACCAGTACGCCATTTCAATTAATGTGTTCATTCAAGCCCGTTATTTTGAACGGGCGTACATAATAGTTATTATATAAGCTGGGGCCTAACTTAGACGCTCTGATTCAGATACGATATATCTTACTTCCCAATGCAGTTTGCCGGATATTCATGTTGCCCGTTTTTCCTTGTAAACACGCTTCAACATGTGATTCATATTTGAAATTTGGAATGAGTGCAATGTGAATGCCACTGATCTTAGAATCTAGAGTCCGTTTTTGTACATCGGCAAAAACCGAATCATTACAACATGTAGAGCGCCCATCCTCTTCTCATTGTGTGTTAAATCCATACCTTCTTTGGTTTAGGCATGCTCTCATGGTCACCGGCTCCTCCGTGTTATAAATATTGTTTTTATTACCTTGTTTTTTAGCCTCATTTGTGAGATTTGACTGTTTTTAACATATTTTTAGATTTCTGTTTAATCCTTTTTAAAATTTTGCTGGTGATGGGCTAGGGCCCGAGACGTCCTGACGAAAATTTTTACTAGTATAACGTGATAATGTTTTATAGAGTGGTGTTTGCCCTAATGTTTTTATTGAAGTTGCTGTGTGAGCAAAACTTTCCTGCATGATTGTATGTAAAATTTAGTTATACCTTTTCTCTTGTCAAATTATACACATTAATATAAATTCTTTGGTTCATGCTGTCTTTCAGGTGTGGAATTTTGCATCATGAATTTCTTTTATAAAAGAGTGCTCTTAAACACATATAGATGCCATATTGTTAGTAACTGTTTTAAAATATCTAGTAATTATGTTCACCGTATTCCTATGACTGTGCGGACAGTTTCTCTGTCTTCCTATAACTTCAATAAAGTAAAAAAAACAGATAAGAAAATTAGCCCTCCAGTGTCACATCATGGATTGAAAAATTTTGAGACTGTTTTTCAAGAAGCACAGGAACTTTCTGAAAAAAAATGGGAGGAGATTATTGAGTTTGGACGTCAAAGTATACCACAACTTGACCAGTGTGTCACTAGCATCATGAGAGAGTGTAAGTTAAAACATAACTTCAACTTGGCATTTTCTTTCACTAAATATGTAAGGGACAAAGGCATAGAGCAAAACACTGGTTTCCTCTCCTTATTCCTAGAGATGTATGGAAGGACTGAACAAGTGAGTATTTTTACCTATCTTAAGAAAAATTTCTTTGCAATTGGTACTCACAAATATGTTATATTTTGAGTATGCCATTTTGTGACTTGTTGTATGTTAATTAGGCTGACAAAGCTTATTCAAATATTGAAATAGTTCGATTGGCATTTACTTAGTTCATAGTTACAAATATATATCAATTGAATTTCATATTTACACTTTTTTCAAGTTTGAATTTACTCAATAGTGCAGCTTTGAGGGAGGTAAAAACTTTCAGGGGATTGGTATTCACAACAAATATAGCTAATATATGTTCTATGCTGTTGTCATGTTTTGCTTTTCAAAATAATTTTCTATTCTAAAATGTGTCTAAATCACAGGTTGCACACATAAATTTTTGCATTTATAAATAAATTGAAGATTTCTAACCTAATATTATCCACCTATATTTTCAGGAATGCGATGAAAATGTCATCCTTGAGATGTACAGAAAGCTGGAGAAGCAACTTCCCATCAAGAGTCAGCCTGTGTACATCAAAGTGATCAATGCTTTGTGTCGAACCAGCCAATATCACCTGATTTACCCCCACCTGGAGGGACTCAAGACCTGTGGAGCAGTTCCTCCTGTGAGTTATATTTGTATAGCTGTGCATCTCCTTATTTCAATGAGCTTGCACTCAGTAGGAATGCTGTTACGCTCAAACAGTGTGTGAAAATTGTGTCACAGTAGGTAGTGTGGCTGTACTAGTATTCTAGTTGCCGGAAGTCTGGCCTCAACTTTGTGCTGACCACACACTGAGCTACCGAGTGTACTTTGCTGTAGTTCCATCTTTAATTGCTAACTAAAATTTCTGCATTTTATGCTTGGCTCGCTGAGAGTATATGGCAATTTTAATCAAGCTGGTCACTATAATAAAACTTGTGAGTCGCCATTCACTGCAATGCATTTATAGCATCTCTTGCCCCATAGCTTCAGGTACAAGCATAACATGCCTCACACAATTGTTCTGTTTTTGCATAGCATTTGAATCATTCTTGTGTATTTTTATATCTGCATGGTGTTAATTTTCACTACTTGCAGACATATGGGGCAATGAACTTGAAACTTGAAATATGTTTTGGAGTTAGGGGCTTGTTAGAGTGTTAACTGTTGATTATGAAATTCTGTTATGAATATTTAATTTTTTTAACTGTGTCATTTGCATCTTAATTGTAAATTAAGGTTCATTGATGTACTGTTAGTCTGTATGTCATTTGAATTTAATATGAAGTAGTTATTTACCTGGTTTAATATACTTACCTGCTTTTTCAAGGAGAAGCACTTCATGTCACATGAAACCAGTTCAGGCACACTCACGAGAAACAAACTGGGGATTTCCTCAATAAAAGGCAAGCATGCTGCACGCTCTACTTCTCAGCCTCTTGACTTTATTCTCAGCCGCATTTATTTTCAGGATGTGAATTATAACATGACGGTTGGAGCTTTCCGTACTGGCCACAATGAAGATGCATGGCAGTTACTGGAAGAAGTCCTGCCAGCAGGTCTGCCACTGACTCATCTGGTGTCAGCATTTGTTTTACACTGTAATACCCTTAAAAAGGTTGGTTTCTAAGGCCATATCCTCTAGAAAGTTGGTTTCTATGGTCATACACTTGAGGAGGTTAGTTTTTCACAGCCATGTTCTCTGAGAGATTGGTTTTAATAGCCATTCACATTAAAAAGTTATTTTACTATGGCCATGTTCTCTTAGAGTTTAATTTCTATGGGCATGCTCTCTTATGGGCTGGTTTCTATGTTCATGCCTCTTTAAAAGTTGAATATCTATATGGCTATGCTATGTATGGAAGTTAGTCTCTTAGGTCATGTGATTATAAAGGTTGGTTTCCTGTGGCCATGCAATCTTAGTGATTGATATTCAATGAGGCCATACCATCTAACAGATTTGGTTTCTATAATAGTTTTCTTCAAACTGTTTGAATTTTATGTATCTATGTTTCAGAATGCCAGTTTCTTTCTCGCGTGGTACACTGAAATCAATTTCTAATGCATAAGTGTAATTTCTATCCTCCTGTTTACAAACTTATTTATTATAGAATCATCAGAAATTTGAATGACTTTCCAGTGACCGTTTTTGGTGAAAATGGTTGAACACTACTCTTTTTTTTGACATTTGCACACATATTCTTCTTGTTCATCAGGGCTTGGTATAAGTTCTTCTCAAATAACCTTTGGTAACCTTTCTTGACGTGAAGTGCTGCTCTTGTCTTTTAATGTCTCATTTCTTTATGTTGCTTGATTTGACAATATCATTTACCAAGTTATATGTGCGTTTGCACTCAGGTTCCCTGTCAGTGTATCAATTGAGATTCATTCTTTTCTTTGTCTCATCTTAACCAGCTGCACATTCTTCATCGTGTCCTCCGGCTGAAGAAATTCTTAAGCCATGCTGCTTTTGAGGAAGAACTGTGATCTCAGCAATAGTTTGTTTTAGGACAGATCGGACAATATTCATAATGCAGATGGCAGCAATACGTGCGTGTATATGTGGCGAGAGAGAGCACGAGCATCTACACTCAGTAGGTAAAGTCATTATCTCACTTTAGTCGCTCAGTGCGCCCGCGCTTAGAGAAAGCACCTTCAATGCTGTCTTCCTCTAGTTTGAATTGCAGTTTTTGGGTCATAAATTCGATTTCAACAGTTTTTCTTTTATTCTTTCATAATGTCTTGGTTGTTTGGGTTGCTGCTTCTCATCAATTCCTGATCCTTTGTGAATTTTGACACTGAATTTTTGTTTCAGGAGGAACGAAGGGCAGCTGTGGTACGCTTCCTGGAGCGGCTGCAGTTTTGGCAGATCTTCCTGGATGAGGCTTCCTTGGTAGCCCTGGGGCCTCTCATGGCCGACATTGGCTGGGCCATCACACCTACGGCTGTCAACGCTCTCAGGTGTGGTGACGCCACCAGGTGTGGTGACTAACGTAACGCTGAGGTGTGGTGACCCCACCGAGCACTTAGGTGTTATGACGCCACCACACTTTCAGGGGTGATGACGCCACCACACTTTCAGGTGTGATGACGCCACCACACTTTCAGGTGTGATGGCTCCAACACCATGGAAACATCATGGTTTGATGACTCCAGTAAAAATGGATTTAAATATATATTTAGACGTAGGGAGAAAATGTCAGGTTATGTGATACTTTAAAGTGACGATAGGACTAGCTCACTAGCATTCGAGGAAGACCCCGGAGGGGGGCCCGACCCCTGACGGGGGTTGATGGGCCTGATTGGATTGAAGAAGTTGATAAAGTAAAGTGACGGACTAGGAAATAATGAAGGTGGGACGAGAATGAGTCTGTGTGAAAAGTGCTTTGAAATCAACTAACTAAAGTATTATAATCTGTACACATTGCCAGACGTGTAAAACCTCTAGATAGGAATGGTTGAGTAGAGTCTGCGTGTGGCCGATGTATTCCTTAAAGCTGCCCCTAAGGGCCGTTGCACCTGCCCTTCTTTTTAGCCTGGATACAAGAGACACAGAAACTTGTGCTGCATTAATTTTTATAAACGCCGTGTTCTCGTTTCAGGACTGTTAAATAAAACTAAAATGTTGTTGATGACTTCAGATAAAGATAGCAATTCTAGTGAAGGTACGTTTTTTTTGACATTCTGGTTTCTAATGGTTTGTAGATACATTATGCAAAAAGCAATCTTGAATTGTTTTAATCGTGGAAAATATAAGCAATGGAATATCAGAGACGTTACTCTTAAACAACCGTATTTCATGGTTAGGGCCTGTTATTTTCGTTGTTTACATATATGACCCATTTTTTGTCTTTATTCCAACTCAATGTGCTTGGATATCTGCTTAGCTCATTTCATGTAGATGCGGTGTAAGATATCCTGTAATAATCATTATTTGTGTTAGACATATGCATATTGATGTGAAAACTTTCAGTTGTGTCACTAGACACATTCATACTATTATGTGGTGTTCCCTGTTCATTGTAATAATATTCAAAATTTATTCATCACTAGTGTAAGAATATTGATATATATTCAAGTTCTAAATTATAAATCTATAAACTTTAAATATACTTAAATAAACCTAACTCGGTACACACTTGACCACTTTATGGGACGTTTATGGATCACACTTGCATCCCTAATTAATGTGTAAGAAGATAAGCGTCTTACTTTTCAATTATTTTTGACCTGAGGTCCGAGTTTTTTGTAAGACCACCTCGTCATGAGGGGCTCTTTTGTCTCCCATGAAAGCCGTACTTGAATAGAATGTCTTCACAATGATAATGCGTTGCTCAGTTGTAAACTATGTACTCTATCACGGATCGCACTCAACTTAGGTGCAGAAAAAACTATGAACCATGAGTCGGGAGTGCAGAGAGATACTAAGCATAATCAAACGATGTTTTCAAATTTCAACACTCGGAAGCGTGGTCGAATTTCCATTCGTTGCTGTTAACGGAGCACGCGCCATGGCGTGCGCATGTCTGAGCCCGAGCTCTTCATTGTCGTTTCAGTGGAAAGTGCCGCTCTTGTGGCGACGCGATGGCCTTCTCCGACATCCCCCCTGACGCCTTCGCTCGACTCACGGTGAGCGAAACTTCATTTCAAAGTGGCCTAATCGATCGTGTGCGATTTGGCCTAATCGATCATGTGCGATTTGGCCGAATCGATCATGTGCGATTTGGCCGAATCGGTCATGTGCGATATGGCCGAATCGATCATGTGCGATTTGGCCGAATCGGTCATGTGCGATATGAGGTTCGCGTCCTGCTAAAGGTGCAATTGGTGAACTCGACAAGGGTGGAAGCAAAACGCGCTCTCAAATTAGGATTTTATTCAACTACTCCGTACATTGAAAGTTTACTAGTTAGTATGTGACTGCTGCTGGTCGGCTGCAGTGATTTTGCCACGACGCCAACTCCCGCGCTGGGTGACTGGGGGTCCGGCACGGGCACGCCACCACCCTATGTTCACACCACCCTTTGACCCTGGAACATTGGGCATTATTTAATATTCTACAAGTTAATTCAAACCACAAAGGAACATTTTGTACCAATTGCTAATTTTCTTATCTGGAACCGAAATTGGTTTCGAAAAATTTGAATGTAGTGAAAATTTGGACAATAAAGTTAGATTCTGATTTCTCTGAAAAAAATTAATTTTGCTATAAATTATTGTTAACTAAACAGATAGTCTCAGTTTAACATATATTCCTCTACCAGCAAAAACCCATCCAAAAACTAGGCACCCTTTAGAGCTTTCCGTGTAGTTCTTGTGTGCTTTCCATTCCGTTTTCGTGTTTCCTGTTGAATTTTTGTGCATTATATTCTGGTAAACTTTTGTTTTCAATATTCTATTGAATTTTAGCGTGTAGCATTCCTTCGAATGTTTGTGTTGTATTGCGTTAAATTTCTGTCCATAGCATTGCGTTGAATTTACATGAGCAGCATTGCGTTGAATTTTTGTGCGTAGTATTCTGTTAAGTTTTCGTGATAATTGTTGTGTTGCGTGCCTGCAGGACGTGTTCCTGGAGCGCGTGGTGAGACGGAGCGACATCTACCTAAGCACCAGCCCAACCGAGTGGCAGAAGTTCGAGCACTTCCTGTTGAAGGAGTGCCCCTTCACTCACGTCATCGACGGCCTGAACGTCACCTTCCGCTGCGGCCGCCCTATGTCCGGCCACTCGAAATCCTCTCCTGTCAAAAAAACCATGATGCAGAGTGTGAGCTTTTAGGATTTGCTTAGCCAAAGGGGTTGTTGGTTTGCTCTTCACCGACTAAATTGTTTGGGCATTAAGTTTGCCTTTGTAAGGAAAACTAGTTGTAGCCTCGAGTTTACACGCTGTAAGGCTTAGCTTTTTACGAACAACATGCAGCGTCCTTGTTGAAGTGCATTTAGAAATTTATCGAGACAATGCAGATCGAAGTTTAAATGAATCGAAAAAGAAATGAAGTTCAGTTCCAACGGAGTTGGCATGAAGCCCAACAGATTGATTTGTAAGGGACACCTCGTCGTGAGATGATGATGAGCCGTGTTCTTTTCGGTTGTCATTGGTCGCCTGTTGACGGGGCCATTTGGGGCTGATCATTGGTCGCCTGTTGACGGGGCATTTGAGTGTGGGGGCCATTTGGGCTGATCATTGGTCGCCTGTTGACGGGGCATTTGAGTGTGGGGGGCCATTTGGGGCTGAACATTGGTCGCCTGTTGATGGGGTATTTTAGTGATGGGGGCAATTTGTGAGTGTAATGGCAAAGTGGGGCTGAAGTTTTCTTTGCTGAGGTAAGAGTTCTTCGATTCCTTGGAATTTCGCTTGTTGAGCAGCGGGATTAGAACCTGAGCATCTCCTCACTTGAAGCCAAACACTCGTCGAGTCTAAGTCCTAAGTGACTAACTAGGTACCTCGTTCCCTAAGTGACTAACTAGGTACCTTGTTCCCTAAGTGACTAACTAGGTACCTCGTTCCCTAAGTGATTAACTAGGTACCTCGTTCCCTAAGGGACTAACTAGGTACCTCGTTTCCTAAGTGACTAACTAGGTACCTTGTTCAAGAGTTGGGAGATGTGCTTCGTTGGCTATGTTGCCATGTTTGTGGAGCCTCTTGTCTTACTGTTTCGTATGGCGTTATGTCCAATTCATGAACTGGTGATCACTTCAGAATTCATTATTGTTCTGATTACGTATTTTACAACTTTATTGTCTCAACTTTCACGAAATCGAGAATTTCGTTACCACTTCCTACATTACCGTCTAGTGAATGTTGAAACTAGTATAATTTCAAGATAGAATATGCATTTGTCTAGTCAGATGTGGGCCTTCATTTCAACAGTGTTCTTGTACGTGCGCAGTTACTGGGCGTAGTGGAGCAAATGGTTGCCGAGCAGCCAGATGCCAAGCCTTTGGTCATCTGCCGTGCCCACATGTTCTATTGGCACCGAACTTCCATGGACAAGATAAGCAAGATCGCCAGTGTTTATTCCCTGGAAAACATGTACGTCACATGCTCATGGTTTTGGGAAGTTATATAATTTTGTGCCCACAAAACAGAGCCTTCCGTATTTTTAAATGAGCTTTAGATGTATTTTTATCATGGAAACCCGCAACGATAAGTGGGCCGGCCCAACCGCTGGTCAAGTCAGAATCTCATTTGGAGTGCTTCTGCGTCCCTGAAACCTCGATGTATTTTCTTGTGAGTTCAGTAACCGTCTTCGGCTACTTTTAAGAGCTAGTTCAATAATTTCTTCTCGAATTTGCACTGTCCTTCTTCTGGGATCTTTGAAAAGTGAACTTGTCGAGGCTTGAACTGCATTTCGGGCCAGCCTCTACACCAAAATTTCTGACACTACATTGAGATCTTCAACGTATAGCAAACGGTGGAGGTCTGTTCTGAGAGTGTGCACATTTCTCAGCAGCTCTTTGTGGTTCACATTCTTGCTAGCGTTTTAAAACTGCCAAATTGCGCAGACGCGTGTGCAGCTGTTAGCGACGTCGGGTGTGTCGCAGTTGGCGCATGATTGTACTTAGTGACAAAACTCCACTGCTGTATTGGTCCTGGGTTAATACAGTAATAATGTTCCATTTTTTTGGAACTACAGAAAATTGAGACCCACTGGTGCGAAAAACAAACCCATCCGGTGACGGAAGGCGAAAGTAGCCAAGTAGCGGAAGTACAGAACGAGAAAAAGAAGAAGATTGCCTCTGTTTTTAAAAAATAGGAGAGTGCCAAATCCGAGGTCAAAATGAAAGTCGGAGAAGTACATTCCAACATATTTAAGATTATGAAAAATTTTACTCGGTCATCCAAGGTCTAGCAGGGTAAATATTGATTCTGGAGCTTCGTTGTATGCAGCTGAGCACTCTTCTTCCTCCACCCTTCCATTCAAATGGTTGTCTTCAACTCTGTGCTTCCTAATTAACGCCACCAATTACGAGACGCAGCGCTACTTGTTGGGAGGTCTGCCAAATTTCTCTATTTGGTTTTTTGCTCCGTCGAGTCTTGAAAAAATGTCTAGCGCTAAAATTTCGCAGTTGTACTCAGGCCAGTGAGCTGCCATTTTCGCTTTTCTTCAATAGGTATATTACCTGCGGTAAGTATAATAAATACAGCTATTTTACATAAGCGACGTTTCGGGGGAATAATTGGTGTTTTCTGTTTTGCTTTGGAAGGAGTTGAGAAATTACAATTGCTAGAAACAAAATTCACTTTACGTAATGTTATGCATGTTATCTATTTTGTATATATTTTGTAAGTGTGGTATTATTAGAATTGATATATTGCTTTTCGCTCTTTACCTATTTAGTGTATGTAATTTGTATTGGTGATGAGTGCGATTCTTTAGTCTTTATCGGAGCTTGCGGCTAATTAGTGTATACTTCTTGGCATTTGTAGGGGATCCTGTGTATCCTTCAGGGATCTGTGGGTGAATCCTCTACTCAGTGTCATTGGTCCCTGCTTATGATTTGTCATACGTGAATGCCTAGACATTTCAGGCGTTACGTGAAATGACGAGTACACTCAGTCGTTTCGGTTGCGTTAGACAACAGGTGAAATTGATCAGCTATGACATTAAAAGACGGAAATTTTAGTCATTACGTGTAATGTCTGATTTCATTATCTGACTTAGCATATGACTGCATTTAGCTATTCAAGAACAATTAGCAGGAGCTTTATGAAAGTGGATTTTGAACCTGATAGGGAGGGCGAGGTCTCGACGTCCCCTGAGAGGGATGTGCTGAAAGGGATTGTCCTTCAACGCTTCTTGGGGACTTGGCAACGCTCGGGTGATGGGTAGGATTTCCGAGCTGCTCTTATGACTTGAACTGCGTGAAAAGTTTGCCATCTGAGCTGAAACTGAATCTCACTATTACTATCGCATCAAATGTGTCAACAGTGGTTTTAAACCCCTAGTATATTATCGATGCTATTAATCATATTTGTGTCTCGTGTCCAGGTCTGCTGACGACTCCTTCTTCTTGTACGCAGCGCTGCGTTCTGGCATAGACACGCAAATCATTACGTGGTGAGTATTGTATTCTGTTACCGCGCTTTCTACAGTATTGTGTCCTTTAATTGTAGCCATACTCTATATTGTCAGCTTGAAATTCTTCACCTTCTCATCACAGTCATATTGCGTGTGTGGTCCTCATTTTTTTAAGGTGAAAGGAAATAGTTTCCAATAACATCAGTTGGTGGTGGGGGAACTGAGATATGATACATTTCTTGTTCAAACAAAATTTGAGTGGCAATGTTCGTTTTTAGCGATGATCAGTTCAATTGCCGTTAAAAGTTATCCCTGATCCGTCCTTCTGAAAAATTTGTACTGCGGCTTAGGTAAGGTTTTCATGGGTGCTTGCCTGGAAGCAACGCTGTGTTCTGTAGCCTTGTAAGGTCTACTTCCAACACAGGCTCCTTACTTCGCCTGTGGAAGTAGTAGTAGAATTAGTAGTACAGATTGCAGCGCTTCAGGGACTCGGACAATCGTGCGGCGAAAGAGAGGCGACCATTCAGTGTGGACTGCAGGAAACGGAGGATCTAAGCATGCGTTTCCACACATGATCCTCTGTGCATGGGAAAAAACAGTTAAGGATGAAAAGCAACGAAAGACGAAGAAGAGAAAGCGAAGTAGGTCTGGAAAATGAATCTGGCAAAGTGCGTACGAAAGATGGACTCCCGAGTGCGTATCTACAGCTGTGGTGACGTAACAGTGCCCGTGGTAGTGTTCGGCTATTTCCTCCCACTACCGAGACTCATCTCGACTGATGAATTAACGTGCGTTGATGAGTGGCCCGAAATTTGCCCTGTGCTGCAATACTACCAACATTTTCTGAGCCCGAGGACTACCGGGCCTCCCTCGGAACACCGGCCGAGTAATACAGCGACACTTCATGATTGATGCTTGCCTGGATTGGCTTGCACAAATCCAGTGGGATTGACACGGTTTGGTCTCATTTGAGCGACTCAATACGAGTGAGGGGTCAGGACGAGCCGACCCCGGACAAGACAAGCGACTCGCATGTGTGTTCACGACTACAAGGGTTAATACGATTTAGCAGAAAAAAGTCTACGCCGTATTTTGGATTGAGACATTTATTCAAGACCGCGAGTACTTTGTGGGTGCTCTCCTCTTGAAGGGTATTTTAATTCCTTAGAGTTTATCTACTGCTTTCGTGATTTTTCATGGTTTTTCTAATTTTTCTACATTGCGGAATTGTTTTATTTAACTCTTAAGTTATTTGATACAACCTCTGTAGATCGGTTATGAAAGAGCGCTGGGGCATATTATTACTAGAGACAGACATCGGATAATGAGAGTTTGAGTTTAATTTAGCCTTCCCTGCATGAATCACTGGACCACTTCACGCCTCCAGTGGCCGCAGTGGCCTAGCTGC
>VOMN01002660.1:0-53260 GCA_014899125.1 Orchestia grillus
TATTCGTTTTATTAACATTATCAGATTGATGTAAGTCTATTTACGATTGAATTGCGTTCTTTGTAGCCCGGAAAGAGTTCTCGTCGCAATTCAGCCGAAGCCCTGCCATGCAGGACGCTGTCCAGACCCCGACTGGGCAATCAGCAGTGTCCCTGTTGGTAGCTTTTTTTCCAGTTAGTGTACGGAATACGCGTTCAGACGAATGAAATTTGGAGTTTTGCTGGTTTGATGGTGCATATATTGAGATTCCGTACTTGAAAAGTGGTTGTTTATAAGAAACCGCTTTAAGAAAGAGCATTAAATGTCCAATATTCTTAGAAACTAGCGTCTGTGTGAACACATTTTAGCGTGTGAACGAATGGGAACTCTAAAGCAAAAAATCAAAATTATAGAAAAAATTAACATGAAATTTGTCAGTTCTAGTACATAATTGGGCTCGAAATAACTATGTTGTCTAATGCTAGGGCATAGAGGAAAACATTCAGTAAATGCACCTAGCGACTGTTCCCGATGTGCCCTGCGACCCTTATGTACAGCGCTCATGTGATGAAGCCAACGAACTGCTGAGCAGTCTTTGAAATGTACTGGTGTGAAATAAAGTGCACAAGGAGTAATGCGTTTTCGCGACATGAGAAAATACTAGAAGCATGTAAAAATGTCGTTCGAAAATTCCAAGTGCAATTAGCATATAGCAGTTTACAAGTAGCATGAAAACGTCAACAAAGTGCTAAGATAGGGCTAGCAATCTAGTATGAAAACACTTGGAAAGGATTAAAACAAATATCTAACGATCTAGAATGTAAACGCTATAACAGTAAAACATGCACATAACAATCTAGTATGCATGCGCGATGTAAGCGCTACGAACACGTAACAAATTAGTATGAAAACGCTTGGGAAAATGTGAAGAGCATGTTAACATTTCGAACACAAACGCTCAGAGAACAAACAATTGGCTAGTCAAGCAGCGAAATGGATGCCATTTCGCTGCCTGACGCCTGGCTTTCCCAGTTTTGGCCTCATGGCGCAACTTGATTACAGTTTCTGCTCTAGAATTATCTGAAACTATTTCCAAACGAGGCATCGATAACAGCCAAAACTCCATGCCATTCTCTGATGTCCCTGCTGGCGATCCTACGACATTAGCTCTAATGTCGGAAACAATGCTGCAAATATATTCTCTAATTATTCACATTGATAACTCATTTTTTAATTATTTTTCATGGGTTGGAAAAGAATAGAAGTGTGGATGTGAAACTTTTCAAATGTATTAGACAAGCTTATTTCTTATGTGAACTGACGAAAAGATTTGATTATATCTTAGAACTGACTTTCAACTGTTGAAGGAAATTATTCGATGTTAAAACGGTTGATTTCCCTAGTGAGATAATACTGGAGGTTAGAGTCTACGTTACGTATTTACGTTGTCGAGGTTAAGTAGACAGCTAAAAAAATGAACGTTGTTTTACACCGATGATTTTACGATTAGGAAAAAGGAAGTGCGGTACGTAGAGCAATACATGAAAGTAAGTATGTACCCACCATGTCATTAAAATCATGTTTTTAGAATTAAATTGCAGATTATCTAAAAACTTTCCCGAATATCAACCATGAAATAATTGTGTACCCATAATTCTGTGCCGATCAGAAAAACAAAATCAAAGAATTTGATTGATGTATGATAAAACTATTAGGAAGTTGCGGTCATGTAAGCTGCCATCCCTGGATGTTATGTTTCAGCTTCCCATTTCCAATCCTCATTAATGAAATTACGATCACATACTTTGCCTTTAAAGATAAGCCATGTTTTCAAACGTTAATGTATTTCTACAATCACGACCAAGATCTTTTCTTTCTGTACTGTCATCCGTATTTCGTAAGAGGTATTGGAATGAAAACAAAATTTTATCCTTGACTTGGAGCCCATTAAGCAGGATGCATTCGTTATGAAGGGGCTGATTTTCCAATTTATGATTTCCCAATTTCTGGGATTTATTTCCCAATATCTGGGGCTTACTTCTTGTTCTCTCATCAGAACCGATAAACTTTGGATTCCTTGTTGATTCGGTTAACATAATTTCTCCCTCTCTTCATACAAGTTGAAATCATGGACAGACTTCAGCCTAAACTACTGTACTGCTCATTCTACTTCAGAACAAGAGTATGAAAGAGTGCAGGTGGTCAGGAGAATGCGAGTAGATGTACCAGAGCTCATCCCCTTATGACGGCAACGAATCATTTCGTTCAAGAAATGAGCTGCATGAAGACGTTTATTGGTTCTTTCCTTTCTCAAATAAATCTCACTCGCTTTTTGACTTATGCAGAAATTCTCTGCAATTCTATGAATTTCTCGGTGCTATACTGTAGATAAAACCCAGCCGCATCAGCAAGCATGGCTATGGAACACCAACATAGCTGTTGCCACTCAGTTAGAGTTCAGACACGTACAATAATGTGTCGCGAGCAGTACGAAGAACACAATAACTGTAAATCAGTTTTGACACTAGCAGACGATAAAAAATATTGATAACCAGGGATATATCATAGCATCCTCAAAATTGTGAGGGCTCCGACACATGATATCAGCGCTTCAATTACCGTCATAACTCATGGAAAATAAATGTTCGGTTCTCAATAGAGTTGTTCCAACGCAAGTCAGACTCAGCGCACTACCGCCGCCCCTTTTTTTCTAACTCTAATTTGCACTGCACAAAATATCCATGTAAAAATTCTAGCCACCGAATTTATTGAAATATGACCATCAGTTATTCGGAAATGATGAGTAATCTTGATATCAAATGACTGTATTCACTCATTGATTCGTAGCGCAAGTGATAGCGCGCTTGCCTCCTAGTCAGGAAGTTCAGAGTTCGACTCCATTGGTTTAGTGGTTCCCTTGGGAGAGGAAAATAATATACGATATTATTAAAATGGCAGCACACTAGCGGGACCCGGGACGAGATGCTCAAACTGCTTCCAAATCTTGCCAAGGATTAGGGCAAAGGGCTTAAACGATCATTCCTAACTTGCGCTTTAAACGAGCAAAAGCACATTTAAAACTGCCTAATATTACGTTAATTTTGTTATGATGATATAGTATTTATTTGATTTTGAGTTATGAATTTCACGTACCTATTGCAGGAAAGATCAATGAGTTCCTTTTATGTTTTGAGCATTTGGAGAAGAAAATGTGTCTTTCAAATGACCTTATACTATTAAACGAGGAAATTGAAATAGTTGAATGTAGAGGAATTTTGCCCTCTAAGGAAATTATGATTTATCTTTAAATCCAGAGGCAAATTGATTTGGTACAGTTCCAAGGAAACAACATCAAGATGCCGTGCAAATCTGACTAGTGAATTTCTTCTACGATTGTCGTTGTTTTTAATTGATAACTTGATTGTTCGTTATGGGCTCTATTCATTCAAAGTTGATAAACTACAACTGCCTCAAAAACAGCTGTTCGGGATCGTCACACCGCTTTCAATTTGAAAAAAACTTCCATTTCTACGTCAAGCGCATTCACTTCATGTCTTTGCCTCCAAAATGTTCACTTCGGCAGCATGGAGAGTCTTCTTTTCCAACGAAGCTAGCAAGAAAACCTCAGAGCTTGCACTCTGAATCCTTATGGTGGACCTCTTCTCCGCGAAATTTTGACGTCACAAAAGCTGTCCGGGCTGCAGCGTTGTATAAACACGCGAGTCCGTCTATTGTTTACAAGGATCCATGGCTGTGGCTTCGAAATCTCAGCGTAGTCTCCTTGCCGTCCGCGCCATCTTGCAGACCGCAAAGTGGTTCGCGCGTACGAGGGAGATCCGATTTCATTGTTGTTCCTCCGGTACTGTTGACGAAGAAACCACTGTGCATTTCTGGATTCTGTCTTCTGTTTGTTGAATCGAAAGAGAATTGCCCTCGATCTCCGACGATTCTTTGATTCGGGTCAACTTCAAACGAAGTTAGTCAATTTTGATGTTGATTTCTCCATACTGATTGAATGGAGCTTCGTGAAAGTGGAAGTCTTGTCCAGTTTTTCTTTCAATTTAAAATATATTTAAATAATTGCAATATATCATAATTTTCCTGACGTGAACCCTTAAATGAAATAATTATTCTGTTGTGGGTGCCCTAATAGAACTGATTCTCTTCACTGAAGATGTATCAAGAGCTGAAACTTAGGACTCAAATACTCAGTTCAATCTGAATTTTGTAGTCTGTATATCTATTTCGAATGAGACGTACTTCATACAATTTCTGATTCGAATATCTGATTAATAAGTCAAGTATAACTGTCTTTACCCGAAGCTGGACCAGTTCAAAACTCTATGCAGAAAGAACTGTGTAGTATTTTAATATTAAAATTCATTTACAAACCGGTTTCACTTCAGAACATATCACGCGACAAAGAATCAGAGCTCCGAACAGCCGTAGCCTGCATGCGCTCTTGGCTTATCCTCTCCTGCAAAGAACAATCTGTGGCATGATGCAAAGTCGGTCATTGGAGCCGGAGCTCATTCTATTAGTTAGCCAAACTCGGCTCCCTGAAAAAGCAAGTTACAAGTTACGGGAAGCGAGTCCCCTTCTTCCCCTACAGCTGAAGAAGCCTGGGGCTGGGATAATAGGCAACCGACCAAGCACAGTATTAGGGGGAAAATACAGTTCTCTGCTAGAAACGATAAAACTAAAAAAAACTATGTTATGTATTTACAACTTGTTCTTAGCTACTGAGGGGATTCAATCAATTCCTTGATTAAGCTTAAATGAAATCAGTGTCCACATTGCTATTTTAAAACGAAATTTGCCTAAGTGTTATTCTCCAGAAACTATTTAAATGTCCTTCAAAAAGTCGGAATTTCAAACGCATCACTGAGCGATAGATCGAAACTGATCCACAGACCAGACACGCGTGAGCAGTTTAAGTAACATTTCGTAAGTTAGAGACTAAGGTCCACTTAACGCGGAGGGAAAAAGACCACCTCGTGTATAGTGAGAGCCGAGGATGTGGGTGAGAGGCACAGACAGCGAAAGGGCGGGATCACTTATCGACGCGCAGCCTTGTCCCCTGCATACTAATGGGGCCGCAAGAAACAACCTGAGCTCTCTAACGACCGCGCAACCGAACACAAAACCCTCGAACACAAAACCCTCGAACAAAATATCACGTTGAAGCACAGGCCTTCAAATGATGAATCTCCGGAACCGTGCTACATTATCCCAATCCCACGTGATGCAAAAACATCTTACATCTTCTTCCATTATCCGATTCTTCTCGTGCGATGAGCGGTGGGTTGTTACATGGCTAAGTGGGTGCAGCATCTTATTTGTTACTCGATGGCACAACCCGTACGTACTAGAAGGACTCTGATGCTCCACATTCCTGAAGAGTAAGAATGCAGCTGCAACGTGCAGCTAAATACAATCGTATTGATATCTGGAGGCGTAGTTCGAAATGCTTTGAAAAATATTCCAGTAATTCGGAATTATCTCGTAACCTCGTTGCTTCATTTTTCCTTGATGACGTCACATGATTGGCCTTGAGACGCACAGTTGGTGATATAAGCCCTCCTAGTTTTTGATTTACCCGTCATGTAAAGACTAATGATAAATTATATAAACATTCATTAGTCGGTCGAAAGACCTGTGAAGAAAATGAAGTAGAAATTTGTAATTACATATTTTTAAATTGTAATGACATATTTTCAATTGCATATTTTTAAATTTCATTTATATTCTTTCCGCTCTGATTATCTCTAGTTTTCTTTGCCAATTTCGCTTTTTAATTTTAGTAACTTACAGATTTGCAAGGAGAGCATTTTGGACGAGGGCCTTGTGAAGCAAATTTTGAATCAGTTAAAGACGCTCAGATAATGAGTCAGACTTCATCCAGACTTTTGGTAATTTGGCATTTTCAAGATCAAAAAGAGCACATTTCAACGGGCACTACTATTGCTTGATCGTTGAGGCCAATTTCCAGGTTTCAAACGGAAAAAAGTTTCACATTTTTCAGGCTTTATCCGAAGCTGGCACCTCTCCCTATAAGGGCCCCTGGGTCAATGTACTGCACGTGTATGTAGAGATGTACTGGAGAGCAGGAGTGCCCTGCTCGGTTTTTCAGTTCAATGTTCGTGTGAGTGTCATTTCGCAATGTCCCTTCGCGAGTCAACAATTCCTTTACATTTCTCAAGTCCACGATGCCGTGGAAGGTGTGATACACTGGAGCTCGCGCCGTGCACTTAAGTTAAAACGATGAGTTTATCACACGCGCTGCGGAGGGTTCCCATTGAGCGACCTCCACAATACCTGCAGGGCTGTTGGCGTTGCCAGCCTTGTTCATTAGCCACCGTCACAAATCTATGCCCTAATATTGCGTGGTCGTGTCGTCAATGGAACAGCAACCATACTTGAGAGGACTCTCACTCTCAGCTGGCTCTGGCCGACAGCTGGTCACTACCACCTGGGTTACCATATCTAAGAGCGAGCCTTCGTTGTGGGTATAACTTCAGTCCTTCTTTTAGTCCTTCAGTCCTGCCTCTATTTTAATCAAGGGCTCGCATATCTTTGTCTATGAGAAAATGGCCGAATGTGTATGAGGCTGCTTTTGGATATTAATTGGTGGATCAATTGCACAAAATCTCCTAGCTTGCCAAGGTGATGCTAACCACGTTTATACGGCGCGGAAGTGCGTACCTTGTCATGTTCATGCAACATGGAGGTGGCCTACCTTGTCTTGTTCGTACGACTGAGCATGCCACTATGTTACATCACATACTCTTGATGTTCTCTCTTGCCATGAACTGTCAATGCAACGGTCAAAGTCTCGTACATTTTGATTGCCAAAGGTTCATCTGTATTAATCTTAGCCAACTGAGGAATAAAGAATTCCAAAATATCATCCCTGCTCCTTGTCGACTTCCTTCGATAGCGTTTGCAATTTTCAGTTAGAAATGGTGGCTAACTGCGCGTGGTGAGACGCAAGATCGAAACAAAACCTGCAAATCTCCAGTCCTGCCAGCCTGTTCCTGTGTGCGAACTTCCGAAGCAGTGCGTAGCCCAAGGTAACTTTAGATCTTTTCCTTGTTCAATATTAGCAGCGCTGGAACACCTCTTTTTTCTGGACTTTTAAATTAAGCAACTATGTTTTATATCAAGAAAGCGAGCCATTTTTACGACAGCCATTTAATAAATTTATAGCAAGATCTGCCTCACGGCACTCCACGAGTGATAAAACATGCCCTTCTTTTCTTCTAGCCCGCCTGCACGAGTCATTTATCTTTATCGGAGGATGTGTTTTCCTAAGGCTACTATCGTTTTTCTTTATTTCTAAAGTATTATCGTAAAGCGCGATAAAATGAGTCAAAAATCCTGAATACAAGGGAATTCGCTAATATCGCAGTCTCGAAGGTGAAGAAAAGCTTCTCGCTTTCAAAATTGAGCAGAGAAACAAAAGTTGAATTAGAAACACACTCACGAGGCATGAGTTGTATACGAAATTTATCTTTTAGTTTCAAAGTCTCATTGACTACCAAGAGGTGCTGTCCTCCCCACACTACCCTTTTTTTCTAACTCTAATTTCTTCGATGCAATAATAGCTAAAAATATCAACATGACAAATCTATTCATTAAACTTTCAGAAACATGACGTTCAGTTTTTTAAAAATTATTGATATTTTCAAACATCTACTCACCTGGTGTTACATCAAGGAAGAAAAGAACTGGTTACAAGTTTAGAGCATATTACATGTTTAATGAGTAAGGCTGACATGTTTATGTACATAGTTCAGCAAATGGTGTTTCCTCATGCATTACGCTGAATCAATGAAATATGCTCAACACAAAACAAATGTGCAGGACTTGGCTATTTTTGCAATTAGAGGACAAACTTGCCCACTTTCAGGTAGTCTGTATTACGGGATAATTGAGATCACTTTAGGAACATGCATCTCTAGATCCCGTTTCAAAAATTCATCTGACAGTATTTTGCACCAAATGGTTATTTTGCCTGCATATTTGCCAGAAATATACCAGCGCATTTTTTCCCATGCAAATTAACCCATTGCATAAAGGGTTAAGGGTCGTTGCATGCAGGCTTAAAAAAGACTTAAAAGGCTGATATACGTACGTACTTGTATGTACAACATACCCGCCTGTTCTCTGGAGAAACGCACTTGTTTGTTTGATAGCAGCTGGTGTGCACAAAAGACGTACGCAACAACTGTGCAGAAAGACCGGAGCCTTCATCTGTGCCTCCACGACTGTGGGACTTGAGATCAAGGACGTGGAAGATACTTCTAAGAGCGGCTCCCATCACAGAAGAAATAAAACTGAAAAAGTGTAGTCATAAATTTAATTAATGATGGAAACTAAGGTTTAAGTCTCAATAAAACTCGTTCGTTTATTTTTTCCTCCTGTGATTTGCTTTCCTCGTAAAATGATTTGTTTTGATTATATTTTTTGGGGGATTACAATTTCAAGCGGGAATGTGCGACAGTTTTTCACGCCGAGTGCAAACATGGAGGGAGGACTACGTAAATAGAAAACAATTTATTGCACAAGTCGCATTCCGCGAGGCTTATGCAAAAAAAACGAAAGCGAGGACTTGCAAACATTAGCGCATGTTTGCGATTATTTTTCCCCTTAACTGATGTTATTGCCGCTAATTTGAAAGTTTCTTTCCTATTATAAAACATACTGGAGCTGTCGATGTATTAGAACGGAAGGTAATTTCCTTGTGAAAAAGCTTATATAAATCTTTGGGCTTTGTAGCGATGAAGACCAGTGAGCATCGGAACTCTTTTATAATAGAAATTGCAGAGTGAAACAAAGTGGTAAACAGTTTGAAAGTGAGAAAAATTTATAATATATTGAAGATGTCTACTTTGTGAAGTAAAAATTAAACACAAATCTTCCGAACTCGTCTTTTTCCACTTTTTGTGACCTAAATACATAGATAGACCCATGAAATACGTGAAATATAAATATTTATTTGTTTTTTTATTACCTTGTACATCAAGAGAACAAAGGTTGTTTGTGTTCCATTAACATTCACACGCATACTTGTTTGAAAATATGGTTGCAAATACGAGTGAGAAATTTGATGTCATGATGAATGCTATGAAATCGGCTCTTCAACATCACCGTCGCTTGAAGTTTAACAAGCGCTAGCAACGAGTCAACAGAATTTAACAGTGTTAAATGTTTTTGAATCAGATTTTGTGTGAAAGAGATCGAATAAAAATTGTGTGAATTTGCTGTACAAATTTTACCGTTTAATTATTATTGGGCATACGCTTAGACCTTTGGAAACTGGTTGATTTGTTTATGAATTTGTATTATTTTTAAATGTTAGACACTCAAATATTTAGAAGAAGCTAAAGATACAAAAAACTTTCTTAAAACAAGCATAACTTGATTGGCCCAATTGTAAAGAATTAATGAACTATAAACGGTAAATTGGTTTGAGCTCAGGATTCCCGTGTGATATGTGCGTTGATAACTTCTGTTGATTTGAAATTTAATTTTTGAAGTACAATGTAACCCAGAAGTAACAGATCCTTTTAAATGGCCAATAAAACTGAAACCAGGCTAAAATATTGGAATTTGTTTCATTCGAAAGAAAATAATTTTTATGATACCGTGCGTCTAAATATTCCAATTACTCATCAACTAGAAAGCTAGTTGATGTTTCGGTTTCAAGCCCTCAATATTTCGCAATGTTTCGCTACAGCAAAGTCATGTGTCGCAACAGCAAAGAAGAATAAAGAAAAATTTTTCAAGTGTACCCAAAGACTATTTATCAATAACAGATTATATAACGTGATAACCGAAACATTTTCAGACTAACACAAAGTCCTTCTAAAAACATGACTGAATCTTTATATCGAAAGTAACACACACTGGTGATGATAAACCGCGATCTGGAATGTTTACTCCGACAGTGAAAAAGAGTCGTCAAAACCACTGTGGCCATCATTTAAACTACATTTCGCTCAAAACATAATGTAAATAAACTGTCAAAATATTTTTCCTTCGAATAAAATACTTTTCAGCATTCATGTTACCTAAATTCTGGTTTTATCAGTAAATAAAACGGATCAGTTACTTCTTGGCCGCCCTATATTATTCACGAGTAGAAGTTCTCAAAATGAATTTCCTTCAAAAGCCTCCACTGNAACTTGAAGCGCAATGAGAATATTTCAGTTTACTTCATTCAGAGGTATGTATGTATTTTTCAAGCTTGCAAAAATGATGGCAAGAACCTATTTTCAATTTACTTTTGGTAGCCATGATACTTACAGAGGGTACTTCTCAAAGCCTGATTGCGTGCGTCCAGAAGTGATTGGTGCACCCATCACGTAGCTTGTCGTGCCTCTATTGAAGGATTCTTTTCGAACTTCCACTGTCTTGGCCATTGAACGAAGATTTCCGCCAAATTCAATCAGAAAGTCGTTGGCGAAATCGGACAACTTAGTTCCGCGAAGACTTTAATTTAAACCTAAAGGAGGGTTGACTCGAGAATATTAGCTTATATCCCAGCGAAGAACTCAATTTATTTCAGAGACGACGGGGTTAAATGAGTGCGTATATCTTTAAGACGTTTCAAATAAATTTTTCTAAGAAAAGGGTCATGGAAGGAGTAGTGCAAATTGGAAATTGTTTAGTCAAATATGTAGGCTGTAAAATTGTACTGAGATACTAGGGTAAAAAGTAGGTAGTCTGTTCGTGTATAGGATAAAGAAAATTGCACTTCGTAATTGACTGGACGACCTGAATTGCAAATAGCCTCTACATTCGTTGCATATACAGAGTATCCGCAATGAAGGTATCCACTAAATATTAAATTCTCTTGATTTAATTTTGATAGGTTAACTACATAGTTATAGTTAACATATGTAACATAAAATAAATTAACAAAAACTAAACGTTACCTAGACCTCCCGTAGCCAGTTGGGTCACTGTCGTTAATTGTCGATTGAGCCTCTGATGATTCTTCTTTATTTCCTATCGAATCTCTAAAGCCCAAAGAAATATTCATTGACTCTAGTCCCATCGAACCGTAACCATGATACGATGGGAAACCACTACTTATTTACGGAGAGAAAAGGTTTGAATTTCTGGCCTGTAATTACAGAAGAGTGCGCAAGGCTTCAAACATGCAAGCTGATCAGAGTCTTAATGTTATTATTGATAATATCATGCATCTATGAAACCGTGCTAAAGTTTTATTGGGATTTATTTCTTAAGCTTGAGCTGCGAAAATATTTTATCATGGATACATGTTATAATCCCACTATTCCATTCTACTATATGATAATAGCCAAGCGTTGCCTGATTGTTTGGTTGCTTGATTCTTCTAACCTCCTGAAGAGGGTTAGTGCAAATGTAACCAAAAGCTTGGGCTAAAAAGTAACTGCCTTGATTATCCTTAATTATAAATTTGAAAAATGAACTCCTCAAGACATCCTCTAGTTGAGCTGCTGAGGCAATTTGTAAACTGTTCCCAGCCGCGCTGCCGGTACGACCAGGAAGACTGATGTGGTCTGGCGAGCGCGTCGCCAAAGGCACCTTCCCAATATGTGTGCATGTTAACCTATCCATTTGTGATAAATTTGCACGAAACCTAATCCTCACTCACTCAAGTTTACAAAAAATTTCTTCTGGCATTGAACAAGCTAAAATTAAGATGGAGAATTCTATGGTTATCACTTTATGCATTAATAATTTACGGGGGCACATCTAAAATATAAGGCACGTGTCGGCTAGAGTGTCAGGGTAGCTATTTTAATGACTAAAAATTCAGCATACGTTTACAGGTTTGGCGACTACACAGAATCAAAAAGATTATGGTAACACGTCTACCCCCTCTTAGTTCCACACCAAAGTCCAGTGCAATCTCCAGAAAAACAGCGATTCGGCCACACACTGCAAATATCTCTAGACCATCAGAGCTGCCGCGCTTTTTGTGGGTGGAGCTGTGGTTGGAATTAGTGTTTCCCTGACAGCTGGACGGTCACATTTGTTGCATGATTGAGGCCTCAGTTGATTCGCAGGATCAAAAAACAGGATCAAAAGTAGTGCCATCAAGAACAGCTGCAGGGGCCGGGTGCCAGCGAGTAATAAGCAACAAGAGTCGCAACAGAAGTGGCAATTAGGAACAACTCGCGCTATCCGACCCCCGTAAACGACTCGGCCGGTCAGGCCGTAAAGCCTTCGTAAAAGTGGGCTGCGTTCGCTAGACTTCAGCGCTCTCTGCGTGCTTCTGGGCGGACTCCACGCACCTAATCCACTAGTGCATCTCTGTTGTTCCTCATCTCCTGTCTTACTAATAAATTCAGGTGCCCCTAAATTGACGTACGATCTTGAAGCTCCGGTTCATCGCCGGTGTTATTCAGGAAGACACGAAATTTTTTGAAATTTTTGCGGCATTACACAAAGAAAATAGAAAACAATGAATAGGGTAGAAAAACGTGCCACTTGGAAAGATAACGCGTACGCATCATGATCTTACAATACAACAAGCCAATTAGAGATGTATTTCCATTGATCAATTTTTGTTATCAATCAAACACGATAACTTTTCGTTGCGTTAAAATTTTTTCAAAGGGATCCTGAAATCACACGTTCACTTAGAAATTTCTGCCCACTTATAATTAAATTAGAATAAACATATTTTGCCTTATCTCCCGACGAAAGCTCTACTCCAAAATTCTTCACGTCTCAGCGAACGAAGAAACATACACAAAAATCTCTTCCGTAACTAAGCCGAGCTGAAGAAGGTATGATTGCAATAGAAATGAGCTATATTGACTGCTGATCGAGCGACTGGCCAATCAATTTGGAGATTTTTTTCTATACTCCTTGATAAATTTCATGCAAATATATTCTCTGCCAACTGGACGACACGTAAAGTTCTGACTCAAAACCAGACAAACTCTGAACGAATTTCTGCAGCACAGATGTCTGAGCGATGCGGCAGCGAAGGCGGGGAGGCAGAACTTGGTCGGAACGAGATTTCTTATTTTGATATATAGTGTTGACATTCAACTCTTGCTCTGGGGAAAGTAGTAGGGCATATTGAAGAGACTATTCCACATTAGTATTTAGTCATTGTGTTCCAGTGTGCACTGGAAGCTTTTTTTATATTACTATTTTGATGCAGCTTTCACATACAGCTCTTGTTCTGGAAAAATCATAGGATATATTGAACCGGCTACTAGATCCTAATATGTTACGTATTATTTCCTTCCCATATAACCTAAGACAAATACCAAATTTTATTTTGACGTGAAGTTCAAGCAATTTCATTAGCTGTAATTAAGCCATCTTACACTAAGTAATCCAAATGTTAATGAAATCTCAATGGCATCATGTTGAAAGTAAATTAACTCATTCAGAAAAGTTCCAGAGTTGTGTTAAGTATGTTGCTATGTTAATTGATGCATCATAACTTCAACAAAATTCAATTTTTCTAATTACATTCAAAATTGAGCATTTCCGTTTCAGACACAATGCAAACGAAAAATAATCAAATCTTAGCTGCTTCACCTATACTGTACATCACTGTTCAATAACGTGTTAGTGTTCCTCACAGCTCATTTTCTAACATTGTTGGTTTTATTAATATTTTTCTCATGCAGTGAGAAGAGACAGACTGTATTCCATATTTTATTGCATTGTTATTGTATGGGGAAATAATCTCTTGATATTGAAAATATCACAAGCAATTGGTTGTCGTTTTTTGTTATTGCTTGACACCTACGCCTTAATCTATTTTTCGGTACAATTTTCGCTTACGTTGATGCCTTTGTCGTATCGTTCTACAGGTTTTATATCCCATCATAATACAGATACATTGTTTGATTTCATAACGAGTACATCGCAACCGATTTATATCCCATCATAATATATCCCACCATAATATATCCCACTATTTATATCCCATCATTATACAAATACATTCTTTGCTTTGATAACGAGCACACCGCAACCGATGCGACGTCATCATCGTCGCCGTAGAGTTGACTGTCAATGTGTTCCTTTGAGGGCAGGAAGAAGTGGTACTCAGTGGGTGCCAGGTCTGGGTTATGCGCTGGGTAATATGTATTATTGTTTTCAGTCATTATATGCTATGCCGTCCCAAGCGTGGTGAGCCTTGAGCGGGTAAGCATTGTCGGGAATCTAAACGAAGACATAGTTTTCGGTCATATTTATGTACCTAAAGCCAATTTATTATCATTCGATCGCTTGCAGCGCTTGTTCTCGACACTTGAAAATTCTGCTGTCAAAATTAGCCCGATGTCACATCTCAAACACGTCACAGATCAGGTAGCAGGTTTCTATGAGCTTGTCAAAATATACCGTAAAGGCCTTAACATAGGCGGTAATCATGTTTAAAAAGTATTTAAGTCCATGCTTCCTTGCGTAAATAAACTGTCTAACAAAATGGCTTCGCATGTCAACATAATACCTATCTAAAAATGTTATGTTATATTTGCTACCATCAGCATTGTTTCAATCCAAAATACAGATGCTTTTATCCTCGATGATATTTCTTCACTAACGAAATTATTTAGTAGAGTTTGTGACCAATGCTAGGGCAGAGAGAAGTGGGTACGCTACTAAGTAATGGCGCAGTGCAACAATAATTTCGTAGTGTAAAATTGCTGAATATAAGCAAAAAAATTTTACGGGTGAATTGTAAAATGCTGCAGGATGCTCCTAAAGTTTAAGTTTGGGATGTCAAATTTATGAATCATGTATGGAGCATTAGTTTTTTAATACGACGATGTAATCCATGTTTTAAAAATTTTCCGCATAAATTTGCAAAGTGCATGGCTGAAGTGAAATTGTCTTGTTTTCATTTCAGTTAATGATTGGGAATGAGGTAGAATTTGCCTGCCTAACGTTCGCTCCGATTTAAAGTCAGTTATTTTAAGGAGGAAAATATATTGCAAGTCTTTTGGGAGCTGCTAGAAAAGATTTGCTAAAAGACTATAGGACTCCTAAACTGATTTGTATATTAAAAGCCATCATGATGTCAACACGGCTTTCTCGTCCGCTTAGCACTATAGGCTTACAGTTTAATAAAATAGTTATTAATTTTGCTTCATGCAACACCCACACGCTCTCCCGTCGCTGGAACTGTCTCTTTATTGGTCGCTCTGGGCAGCTTTGTCCTTGAACTGGAGAGAACAATATTGAGGGTTTGTCCGTACAGCGTTTGAAGCTGGGCAAATATTCTGCCAGATTTCCGAGCTCGGTACCAAGGCTTAACGTATGTCAACTTGCGGTAGGACATGAAAATAAGACAGAATAATATTGTACAGTAACGTGACACGTTGTTTGCGTGAGCTCTGCTGCTTTGGTACAGATTCAAGAAAATGGACTCTTATTTAACGAGTAATGCTTTGAATTCGTAAAGGAGATATTTCGCGATAAGGAGTTAGTTCAACACCAAGAGCCATTGACTGCCTGAGTTCCGGTGATAGTAAGTAAATTGTTACTTTTAATTTGATGTTCTTAATTTGGCGAAAGTGGTTTCTGTTTGAATTATTTAAAATAGGTAGGTTGATGAATGATTTTTCTCTAACATACCTTTGAAATTTTGGGCTGTCTAAAAAATCTGATACTTTGATTAGATAAACAGTTCAAATATTCTAATCAATTCGTCTCTATTAAACTATATTTCATTGCACGGAAAAAGCACAGGTGAATGTATCGAATAAAGCCAAACTATTCAGGCTACGTAGCAATGAAAACTGGACAAGGATTAACGCCTGTGTGGTCGTGCGTTGTAGTATACCTGCAGTACCTAGTAATCTAGAATGTCTTTTTCCGTTTATTCGTGCTCACACCCAATTTATTAGTGTTATGTGGTCTATTAAAAGTGAAAAAATAATTATCTCTCTTGAACGGGTTCAGAACACAAATTTTTTCCAAAGTATGGGAAGTTTTGGGTGATGTTTTAGCGGTTCACTTGCATTCATTCATCAGCAAATACCCTTACTGCTGTCAACGTACGTCTGTCTATCAAAGCATGTAATCATTCAATGTAGAAATGATTCTTTTTCCAGCTGGGAAAGCATCAGAGAGCGCAACTCGAGGTGAATGTTTTTGTAGTCTCATGCGGTTCATGCGGAATGAACCTGTCCAATTTCTTTCATTTCCATCCCTTTCAAATGCTGAGATATTTAAATTAAAATTTAAACAGTTGCACGAAATGCTTTGAGTTCTGATGCAAGTTTTAGCATTGATTTTTACTGGTTTTGGTCCACCAAAGCATTCGATGGTTCAGGTCTGAAAATGATCATCGATAGAGGCATTCGTTAGTTTTCATGCATAAATTCTTCTGAACAAAAATTTTAAAGTGGTGGCGGTGGAGTTCAATTTGTACTATCAATTCAGGCCTCCATATTCCTAAATTTTTCGAAATGGCAGAGTAACCTAGTTACCGCTCACGCAATGCTATTTATCAACATTGTTTCAGTATAGACGTTTTCATCAGGAGGATAAGCAACTCTGGATGTATTCGGAGAAAAAATACTTGATTAGAAATCAATCAAGTGGAGTCAGACATGCGTGTTAAATAACAATCGAAACAAATACAATTCGCGGTCATCTGTGTTGATATGGAATTGCATTGTTCACAGCTGGAAATAAAACTAGTTCAATCACTTATTTTCATCCATTCATTTAGTCTTACGTTGTATGGAGGAACGGTTAGTTATTTTCGAGTTTAGTAAAAAAGCATTTAGGTATCCATCTTATTTTCTTTCCTGCATGTATATTCAAGCCCAGATAATTCGTATAACAAATAAGTAACATCGAGTGTGTTACTTCTTAACGCTTTTAACTTCCTATAAGCTTGGTTATTTACGCTGAGCAATAAATAACTCATCGAAATAACGCGTTCAATCACCCTGAAAGTAAGGAAACGACCTCCTCTAAGTGGGAGTGATTACAAAAATCACGTGGCGATAAGAAGTTGATCAGGACAATGGAGAACATCATCTCTAAGCAGTCAATGTACTGAGAGGCGGAGGCAGCAGCGGCGGCGTGGAGATCACGACAAGGGATCGGGTGTTGTGGTGAAGAAGCTGGTCTCTCGATAGCTTAGTCGTTTTGGTGCACCATCATGCTTTGAGACACGCAAAACAACTTTTTTTAATCCATGTCTAAGATAGTTAGTAGGATTTTTTGAAGTTTCCCATTTTTCTTTAGGTGTTGTGTGTACGAAAGAAGATTTATTTTTAGGCACTATCGAAGTTTGAATCATTCGAAGTAACTCATGGAAGTCTGCGTTTCAGATACTTTGTCGAGTCTTTTAAAGTTACCCAGTTTTCCGTAAGTTTTGTATATACATATGAAGATTAATTTTTTGGTGCACTCTAAGTCAGAGTCCCTCAGGGCCCCCCTCGGAAGTTTGTGTAATCATTGCACAAATAAAACGTGAAGTATGACAGCAATAAAAAAAGGCCTAAAATATTATCTCCACCATAATTTCTCGGTGAGACACCATGTTTTACGTACTGCTTTGGCTCTCCTGCGTATTCATTCCTTCCAGTACAAGATTTGGAAATTTATTCCCGAAATAACTAAGCTAGAAAGTTCAATTGCGATCTCCGCCTCGACTTTTGTAAAAGGTGGATTCATCGCATCTGCTCTCTTATAAGACCTTCTGTAATATTATAGGGAATACTTTCGTGTGCAATCAATTTGCATGATAATTTTTTCAATTGTGGCTGTAAAAAGACGAGTATTTGTTGTTAATTGTTTTACGTACAATCAAGTTTCATGATAATTTTTTCAATTGTGGCTGTTAAAAGACGAGCAATTGTTGAACTTTAACCTCATATGTTCGTAACGCCACTAAATGTCTCTTTTTGACTTTATTTTCGACTGAAGTGAGTGTGCAGGCATTGAGCTCGCTCATGATGCGTGGCCCAATGTTTGAAAAAACTAATAAAGGAAAATGCACGTGCGTTCAAGAAGAGCTCGAACACCCTCTTTCAAGTAGTTTTATCAATCAATAACATCCTGCATTTTTTGTGTGCTAGCTACATAAATAGTACACGATAGACATCCACCTTTTTTCTATATATATATATATATATATACATATGTATGATTCGCCCCTAGCCTGTGGAAAAAAGCTCTTTCGACGACTCATATCATTGTGTAGGATTGTGTCAGATCACTCTCTCAGGGAGCTATGTTATTTCTACGGGCGATGCAGTCTGCGACAGGTTTTTGCTTCTCGATGGGGTATCAGAAGGGATGCTGAAATATCGGTTGCCTTGCTTGCGTATTCCTAGCACCTCCTCTGCGGTTAACGTCGGCAATATAGAGAGTTATTGAGAGTGTGCTAAAGTTTCTTATGGTTCATCGTTACTCACAAATTGTGAACAGAATGGATCATTAGAATCAATGAGGCTCCGGAATGTGAGCATTATCTCCTTTACGAGCCAGGTACTGCCAGTCCTGTGAAGTTTGGTGCTTCCTGTTACTGAACAAGCTAACTGACTGAATAAAAGCGGCCCGTGCCCCCAGAAAGTGATTTATATCGACCATTAACGCGAATGACCATTAAAAAACAAATAAGTTTCAACAGCGTGCGAAATTAGGTTTCTAGCTTTTCATGCCTACCAGATAGGATGCATTTTGAAAAAGAGAAAAAGACCAGCGAGCATGTACTGAGTTCCACTTTCCCCTTTCTGGGACAACAGCTGTACAATAATTTTAGATCCTTGGTTGGGATACTTTTACAGCAGCATTATGTTCTTACCTTGGTTAAGACAAAACTTTGTGATGCAATGGCCAAGGTTCAACATTTTGACTCAATTTTTAAGCATCCGGGGATCCACGAAAGAAGAAAACTGTAAAAATGAATCGATGGTTCTTTAGCTAAGTGTTATTGATAACTTAGGCCGCTACATTACGGGAGGCACAGACTTTCACACCTGTGTATTTGCAGACAACCAAACTTCATGTTCGATGTATCATTCACTACTGGTACTGATTGTGTTGGTGTTTGCATTGCCATCGATCTGAAATCCAAGTAGTGTACAGGTGTAGCACGTCACATATGGCCTATCTGAGCACCCTGGGCATATTTTCTTTAACACTTGGGACAGAAAATTGTTTGAATTTCATGGTTTGACGGCCCGAGATTCGTTCACAATTTGCTTACGAGTGTACGATCTTAGTTGACGCAGTCGCTCGTGCAGGTAAAACGTCTTTTGAGATTTTTATGTATCATGTAGCTTAGTGATGAGAAAGGGAGAATAGAATATTGAAATTAACAAACATCAAATAAACTATAGAAAAGAAACATACGGCTTGCAGTCGCTGTAATATGAAAGCATAGCTATGTAAAGATAGGGCTGGCGAAGGAAATTTCGGTTTCATTTTCAGCTTTCTAGCTTTTTAAAGTTGAAAGAACTGAGTTTCAGGGTGTAACTTAATCAATGAAACTTCTTACAATTAGGTGTTGGAATCAGCACTCAGTAGATTTCTTAGCTCAAACTCTAAGTGATAATATAAATAATTTTCACTCATAACGTTGCTCGGAGTTGTTGTGAAACTTCCATGAGTTACCAATATATTGGCGAGTGGAAATGTAAACTCATTCGAATCTAGAACCTCTTTTGGCGAGTATCGTTATAATTTATAAATGACCAACGGATGAAAAAATATATAATAAAACCGTTCAAGTAATTCGTTAAGGTACGACACGGTTGAACGATATTAAACTTGCAATTGAAGCCCTGAAGTGGTCATTTCAAGTGTTTCAGAACATGGCTTCCATTCGGAAGCGTTAGCGGCCTTCCTATACATTATTCTCTTGTGGTTTTTTAAAGGGTCGTTCAGAAGGAAATACAATCTTGTCATCGCAGCGTAGTAAGTCCTTCTGACAACTGATGGGTTCTTCCAGGGAATTCAATTCAAAGTTAACAGAGAATGGGAGGTTCTCCCTTACATACTTCGTAACTTAGAGTGGGCAAAGCCAGTGTCGTGCAGGTTGTTACAATGAAGGAGCAGACCATTTATGTCGAGAGTATTTTACGGTACGTTAGGAGGTTGCAAGTCTCGCCGTTATTGGCTTGGAGAATCTCTTGCAAGAAGTCTATTTTATGAAAATATTACTGTTGCGCAGCAGCGTCTGGACACGCGTACGCAGCCAAAATACAGTGAAGAAAGATTTTGCACCAAATATAAGCCAGAAAAAAACATTATTTCAGACATCAGCTCTTAATCATACTTGGATCGAGTGAAGGAGGAGAATTTAAGCATAACTATGATAGGGATATGAAAAATAACATGAGCAAAGTGAAGAAGAGCCTCAAATGCGAAATAAAAACTGTCAGCTTTGCGCGATTAGAACTCTTCCATCAATTTTATTATATGTACTTGAACGATTTAAAAGAAATCCCACTGACATGAACGCACAACTTGTCTATGAGATTTTCACAATATGTACAAAAAATCAGACATCAGTTCCGAAACACCGTCCCACACAACACCCCGTGACACCGTCCCACACAACACCCCGTGACACCGTCCCACACACAACACCCCGAGACACCGTCCCACACACAACACCTCGAGACACCGTCCCACACAANGTCCCACACAACACCTCTTGACACCGTCCCACACAACACCTCTTACAACCGTCCCACTCAACACCCCGAGCACATGACGCCCTCGTTCCAAGCGGACGTACGTAGTGAAGGTGCTGCACGGCTTCGACGGTCAGATCTCGCTTCAGGAATGTTGAAAATGTTGTAGTGCTTGAGTGCAGTTATTTTAAACCAGAAGCGAATGCAAAAAATTAGATTGTTCTTTGCTCGGAATGTTCGCCTTCGGAGCTTTGATTCTATTTTTTAGTTGCTTGACTCGAGGTGAAGGAGTTTCTATTCGACAATTTAAAATTGCTCCTTGAAATTCGACTCGGAGTTTGCGAAATTCAACTTCAGTCGGTGGGCTATAGATCATGCCCTTATATATAGATATATACTGACATATTATTGACTACATGTGTAGAAATAGCCTACTATGGCGTTACTTCGCGTATTGGTATAGTAATCATCATGTGTGAAAATTCTGATGATAATAACGTTAACAATCATTAACGGTATTTTCCTCACAACGCAAATCAAAATCTTAATTAAAGCGCGTCGTGCATTGCACGCAAAAGCTACGTCTCAGGTGCGAAATCCTCTCCTTTATTACATTTTCATTTCGACGAACTGTTTCTCTCAGGAGAATTGTTCAAACGAGTTTTATTAAAAAATGAGATACGAGCTTGTGACGGAATGTTTTCATGCGGTCTACATACTTCAACTTCTTACGACATAATCCCAATGTCTGAGTAAACGCATGTGAGACAAATCCCGATCGAAAATACTTTTAATTTCGGAGGCCTAACTCATTTGTGTTGACCTGCCTCTCCATCATTATTGTTAAATTCTCATTTCTATTAGTGATCTATGAAAGAAGCTTGCAGCCGCAACTGCCTGAGGGCTTCATGGATGTTCAGCATCCTCTCAGAGAGCTGATTAATTTCCTTACAAGCATGAGGAAGCTTGTCCTACTACAGGTCTCACGGAAACCACAGCCGAGAATACTGAGGAAATACGGCTTAGGAAAGCTCAAAACGTGTAGTTTCCACGCAAGGTTTCCCGAGATTTTGAAATTTAGACCTGCAGCCTTTTGATGTGATCAAGGATCAAGCAGCGGTGCTGAAGAGTTCAGCTGAAAAAGTTGGCTAATTACCAAAATGACCTACGCCAACGTTGTAACTGGTATTAAAAACGGTATTTAAGGAGACGTTCATGATTACCTTCCTGGATTTTTATTCCGTTGAACATGTTCAAGGTGTGCATATAAGTAAAAACATTATTCAAGTTGGTATGGAAATAAGAATAACAATAATAATCAAGTTTACGTACATAACAGTTAGTCTCGTTAAAATGGACTTCTTTTGGGCGTAGTAATGGTTTGAAGTTAAGTTAAAACGTCCTTAATACACAATTGATATCGATACACAATCGCTAAAGTCCGTTCTTGGAGTCAAGCCACATCTATCATCCCATTTTTATCTGTTTTCTTTACGCTTTCCTAACATCTTCACCTGCCACTGATAAAACCGTCCACAAGATTTGGTAACCTTTGGCGCGACTGACACATTGCCTTGTGCCTCACGATTCCGTAAGTGCCAGTCAATTCAGCAGTCATTTTACAGAGAGCGAATTGTGTTTAAAAAAGCCAGGTCGAATTCTAGCCAGGCAAGTGCACTCGGCTGTTCTGCTATGTGTTTTCTCGAAGAAAAACTCTGGTGCAAACTCGTTAGTGTTTACGGTGAGCGCGTTGTGGACAGACAAACGGGACAGAACTGAACTCTGAATTTTGGAGTTCTCGTCGAATGAAAGACGCTGGCTAATGAAGTGTAGTGGGAGTGCGATAAAGGTATTTTATGCAAGTGCTTGGAAATTATAAGCTCCACAAACACGACACGAAGCCTTCAAGAGTTGGTGTTTCTTCATCAATAAAAAAAAATTGAGTTATATGATTAGTGCAGAAAGTGTAGATGGTGGCGAAACAGTTTTAGAATGGCTTGTCACATCGATTCTTCATCATAAGGGGGAGGGGGTGATGCAAAGGTTTTGAATGAATACGTTTTTCTAATTTTTCTGTGCCTCGTCAAAGTGTTTCAATTCGAGTTGTTGCCCCACGAGTTAAAATTTCACGCCGATGGCCACTAAGAAAAGAACTGTGTTCGACCTGGCTGGGAAAGCCAAGCCACAGATTCAGATGTCACAACCACATGCATTTTATTTAATTTTAGATTAAAAACTTACAATCTTATTTCATCCTAGAACAAAATGTCACATCCGGATCTGGCTCTGGAACATCACCAAGCGACCAAGGGTGTCTTTCCATTCACTAGATTATTTAATTATATTTTCAAACCGGCTACTATACAAAGTTTGAACTGTCATCATTGTTATCACTGTTGACAATATCATCACTTTTGACACTTTTTATTCATAACTCACTCTTATCGTTGGAACTTTAATTGCAGTCGTTAGACCTGCGACATCAGATGCTGTATTCATTACCTTTATTTGAAAACTTAGGACTTTTTGTCGTATTTACATTCCTTCCAAAAATTTCCAAAGTTTTCTTAATGGCTTGTGCTGTTAACCCAGGACATTCACTACGATCACACTAAATGCTATCAAGAAACTGACGAACCATGGAGTACGGGGGAGCACGCGGCCGTGCTGCGAAACTTCAAATGGTGATGCTTAAGAGACCTTACACAGACTATTGGTTAATTATGAGAAGCTTTACTGTAGAGCTAAGAAAAGCCAGAGACTGGAGGTCACAACTTCCGCACAATAAATTTCTGATAGCACGTCATCTTCCGCTAACATCTTGCTTACAACAGACAATCTCAATGCACAGATTGACAAGCAAAGAAGTAAACACCATAATTACTCATCTAACCTCCCAGTGTCTTGCTTACAAAGAGCTAAGACAGAACTGTCTTCAAGAGAGCGGTGTCGTGGTCGGTGGCTAAAGACTCAGGGGTATCAGCGTCCAGCTGCAGGCGCACCCGCAGCACGAACCACTGATGGATGTGTTGTGACGGAGCCCCGACTGATAAACGATCTCTTGATGAAGCATCTTCCCGCGTGGTGGCTTTAGTTCCCTCTGCCTGACCAAGCCTTGGCTTCAGATCGATTTTGTCGGTAGAATGCTACTTCTATGTGCTGTAGAACCTATCGTGTGTGGACGAAATTAGAGAGCGTTTGTCTTCAGAATGGTATTTCTATGTGCTGTAGAACCTATCGTGTGTGGACGGTAATGGACGACATTAAAGAATAAAATCTAGAAATTTGCTTTCCTATTTTTTCTGGCTGTATGCTGTCAAGGTTTGGGCTGAATGCCTTTTATGTGATGATGAACCTTATAGGTACGAAGTTTCGGGGAGAATATTTTGTAGAAAGTATTATGACGGAGAAAGAGTTTATTCCAAAATATCCCAGTGGCCCAAAATAGGGTTTCAAATGTGTATTTTAATATAATTTCATCTCCAATCATATTCCACATTCATTGATGAAAGTTTTATTTAATGACCGTTTATCGATGCTAATTATTTACGTGAAGCTCAGTGGTACACTTTCAAAAAATGAAAATTTCGCTTCAAATCGAGAACGATTGCGAAAAACAAACCAACTGACAACCTAAGATATCAAAATACACCCATAAATTTCAGGAAAAATATTTAAAAAGTTATTGGAGATAATTTAAGGAAGCATGAGGCTGTTAATATTATGAAAATGTTTCGAAAAATTTAGTTACAAATCACTCTAGCACAAATGTTTGAGTTTCATGGAATGTTGAAAGTACAGGCATGTACGCATCCTATCAAATTGATGAACTTGTGGTGTTATTTTGAACTAATTTTTATAAATAATTATAATTTTTCAGGTAATCTCCAATTTTGGTACAATGCGATACTCTAAGTAAAAACTCTCATAAATTCGTTCGATATTTCCAATGTAATTTGGCAGCCGCAGTGGAAAAACATGAGACTTTTCCTACTGAACTTTCATCGGGGTATGTGTGCAGTGAAAATAAGAAACTGAACTGTACATTTCGTTCTCTAGCTTTAGTCTCTACTGCATGTAGAGTTATTGTTTAATATTTATTAGGGCTTCTGAGCCACGATGACCATTTTCGCGCTGAGACGTTTCCTCGAGTAGCAATCAAGAAAATTATTTGATAAGTAAGTCTCGATTAGAGAAATTGAGAGAATTGAAATGGCCATCCGTCAACACTTGTCCAATAAGTGAGTGAAAACCGAGTCAATTTTGGTGCTAAAAATAATATGATTATTTACTGTATATCCTACCAAAGATCCTATATTCTGGAAGCACGCATAGCCTAGATCAAATAATAACTTGATGCCCAAACACATTTCTGCTAATGAATTTGAAAAAAATATGCCAAACAATCACATACATATTAGCATCACAAGACAACTAAGTATGGTTCTTTGAATTTCATAATAATTTCAGGCTCTGTTGATTTTTGCGTCTATTTTCTGATCCAGAAAGCAAGAAAGGCATAAATAATTTCGTGGTCTTATTTAATTCAGCTTTCTTTGGTGGACGTCCAAACAATTATTTCAGAATGAATTTATCACCGCTCTAAATTTTGTCATCTACAGAATAAAATAATTTATAATATTTTTATTAATGTACGCTCTTTATATTCACCCAAAACAGAACTCAACAGTCAATGTAGGAAAATGAGAACAGAAAAATTGAGAAACGTTAAAGGAGAGGACCAGGAAAGAAAGTGGGCTCGTTGCAAAACAGCTTTGTATTTAATGAAAACAATTTCTTCCTTTGTAATTCCAGAAAATTAAAGACGGTTAATCATCATCTCCTGCTGTTAATTCTATAAAATTTAAAACCAAATCATTTGCATCATGTTCCTCGATAATAATATCAAGTCATGCTCTAAAATTATAATTTTTCACCGTCAAGAGGAAAATTCCAAATGCTGTCTATTTTTCAGCGCGCAGAACACATTCCTTACGGACGCAACTGAAAATATAAAAGATAACTTTCGAGAAGTATTTCTTCGCTGTTTAATCTGAATACTTCGAGGATCGGCGAATCTCAAACAAAGATATTTTCGAGCAGCGTTAAAAATGTTAATTAAATAGAAACGGAAAATTAATGACGTACCAAGAAAGTGAAGGGGCAGAAAAAAAGCATGGGCTGAATATTAAATGCATCGGCTCTTTTTTCCCAGAGACCGACATTTAATTCACACTTTTCTCAAAGAATTTTCCAACCAACTGACGTACTATGACTTTCTAATGTTTTACTCTACAGACATGCAAGATTCTGACTTACGTTTAGCAAACACTTCATCCCAGGAGTTTATTCACGCTGCCGTGTTGCTCCAGTGCTGAGATGCCATTGAAATCGAGACCGCGATTCATTCGACGGGTGCTGTCCTTCGTCATCTTGATTTTCTCCCTCATGGTGGAGGTATGATCGTACTGAAGGACTCCTAAAAATAAGGGGGATAAGATAGAATTAAAAATCATCTTGAAGTTTTAGTTTCTAATTTAAATTTTGCAAACCTAATTCTTAGATATTCATTTAAATGAAATTCGCAGGGGTAACACTTCGGTGAATTACAATAATTATGAAGAAACGAAGTAAGTACTAACAATGTATTGGAGTTAAAATGTTTAATAAGCCCATGGTCTTCAACATTATTTTTTTCCGTTAATAAGACTTTTGATACCAACTTACTCCTTAATCCGACGAAGCTTCGACGTTGTCCGTTGAGGGAGTTGGAGATGAGTTGAGCCAGCGTTTATAAAGACGGCGTCGAGAATGTGGACTTTTAACCTGAGGAGGTGCAGCTTGGAGCCTTTAACGGAGGCGTGAGTTAGCTAGGAGCCCTCAACTGAGACGTGAGGTGTTGTGTCTTAAAAGAAGTCTTGCCCAAATTGCTCAGGGATTAAGAAGTTTGGCCCGAGTAGCAGTCTCGAGATCAGCTGCTATGATGACGGATGGGACCAAAGCTCCAGGCAGCTCGTTAAACTCTCACCTAGAGAACGGTGCCTCCTCAGCGAGAAAAGCCTCAAAAGCAGGTACAAAATACTTGAGGACCTCCACCGCTGGTGCCGCAATTTAGTGAGGAAGTTGGACCGCTCTCCTCAGGCAATACGAACGCAGGAGCGTGATGGAGCTAACCAAATAAATTAGATCGACGCTGGCTTTCTGGGCTGCTCCGCCGCACGGTTCCCTTTTGTCCACTTTGAGAGGCTCTGAAAGAACACTTTTTCTCTCTCTACCCCTCTCTATAAAAGGATTCACAAGAAAACGATGCCATGTTTAACTTTACCACACAGAGTAATGAATGCAAATCCGCAGCCTAGAACTTTTACTTTCTAAAGTCTTTACAGTGCAGAATTAACCCGCGCGTGTAGACTTGAAGCGCTCCCTGGTAGGGTAGTCTGGAGTCCGAGAGAGAGAGTACTGAGGTACGAAGAGGAACGATTAGTTTTCCCTTTAGCGCAAGAGAATATTTAATTTTGCCTTCAGGCAAGATTAAGCATAGGCAATGAAAAGGCGGACTGCACAAGGAAATTCGTTCCACGGACATTGCACAGCGAGTAAGTTCAAATGGAAAGAAGTCGTAAAGCTGCTGCAGCCATGGAGCTTGACCTAGCTGCATTTGTACGCCTTTTCCTTGGCATCTGTAAGGAAAATGAGAAGCTTCGTTAGTTCATGAGCTGTAATCATTAACTGTGGAGCTAAAATTTATCGAAAAAAATGTGGCCACTCTTCCCTGTGTTAGTTCAGATTCCTTCGCCAATGATGATAAATTTTAGAGGACCATTTACTGCAACACATATGAAGTATAATTTATTTTGACGTGGTGTCTCGTATGGTGCCAATAAATTAATATAATTTATTTTCATTTTTACATACATCGCCTTCTTCGTAAGGGAAATCTAATGAGCGAAAATTGTTTGATGTTGCGGGGCTGAATGGCAATAAAATTATTATTTTATTGAAAATTCATAATGCAAAGTTTATCTCGTACTTACGTGACATTATCCCATAAGTTTATCATAACTTCAGCAGCATTCTCTGGAATACCTATTTTTTAATTGTCAAACTACAACAAGCGTAAAAATTTTTATTATAATTTCACAGCACTCAACTCACGTTAACTCTGTTACTGAAAAAAAGGTTACATCAATCACTTTACAAAGCTGAAATTCATCACAAAACTTATGGCTTTATAACTTTTTATTGCCTGATTACGCTTCTTAAAATTTTTTATAGCGCAGAGTAATTCTGATCCAGCACTTCTTAGTTCAGACAGTTGCGTAGTTCATAAGTATTTCAAACTACTTAAAGGAGTTCAGTGTACATAGTTCTTATCAGGTAATTCAAGAATATATCTCAGTTCAGAAAGCTGTGTAGATCATGAATATAAAAAAAACTTAAAGTGTCTTCCCTAAAAATTAAATCGTCTCAGAGCTGCTGCATTCAATCAATACAGCAATGAGCAAATTTCATACGACTACTCTGTTACATTTTAAAACTGGAAGAAATGTACAAATCTTGCGAACTAAAGTATTAAATTAAATCTTAAAGTAATGAAATTATAAGTGAGTGGTGGGATCAGGAATTCGATGAGTTCAAAAGTTGAGAAAATATCGAACTGCTCAAAACTTTTTCGGGGAAATTTGGCCACGCAAAAATGTAAAAGTGTTGGCCTTAGGAAGAATTTACTAAGGGAAAATGATTATTCCTGAAATACTCGGTTTCAGCAGATGCTGAACAGGAAAAAGTCAGCCTCGCTCACAAATTTGGACCCCGAAAATCACTTAATTTTGAGTTCATCAATCAATGTCACGGTGTATTTCGACTTTGAGCTACTGTGCATCGTACGAGCTTGCATCTTGTAGAAAACCCACAGCTAATTCGAATTATTCTTGTTGAATTCGTTGCACTGGCAGTGAAATGTACCGTTAAAAATGAAGGAAACTTCAACGTTAAAGTCGTGTCATAATCTATGAACGAACTTGAACGTTAGTTTTCAGCCTTTAGTTTCAGGATTCGCCATTCAAATGTTATTGGGGGATTTTCCTCCGGGCAACTTTTCAAATATTCAAAAAATACGAAACTGTGTTTCAGTTGTCATGATATCTATGTAATTTATTTTTTACGATACCGGACCAGCCAGCCTGCGAGCTTTACAACAAGGTGTGTCTTAAAAGATTACTAGTCTTGAGTAGTTTCAAAAGCGTTACAATTAACAAAATAGAGCTTTGCCTAGCGTATCGTAAGTCTCTTTTGCCTCGAACCTTAACATCCGAGATAACTTGGAGATATCGATTATTTAGCAAGGGATCCTTAGGGATCAAAGGATCAAGCTATGGCCTTGAAATCAGCTGGTGTCAGCAACAAAGATATCGGTAAACGGGTCAGTGTGACCGGGAAAACGATTCATAACGAATAGAAAAATGTTGCTCCTGCGAATTAGCTGCATAATTTTAATCCTTTTTGTCCTCGAGGCAAAACCAACGAAGATGGAACAGTATTAAAGATATTGCCGACTAACAAAGCTGGTGCAGTATACTACTCACAAATACTGTCTACTAACGAAAATAGTATAGTGAGACAAGTATGTACGCCTACTAAATAAAAAAACATGGTGCAGTACTAAGGTAAAAAGATAACCTTTCGTTGTAATATCCAAAATTACATCAAAACTGATGAAATACATTGCTCTTACCTACTAACAAAGCACGATTCAGTAAAAGAGATACAGCTCGTTAACGAGGAGAGGTGTTAACTCTACCTCGTTAACTCTACCAACTGCACCTCCATGCGAATGTTACAGATGCCGGCTGGTGGTGAGAATGTCGGCCTAGCGGATTCGGCTGGACAACATGGCGGCAGCGACGTCATGGATGGAGCAGTACTGAAGAATGCTGCAATACAACATGGAAGCAACGAGGTCATGGATGGAGCAATACTGTAAAATGCTGCAATACAACATGGCGGCAGCAACTTCATGGATGGCGTAATACTGTAGAATGCTGCAATACAACATGGCGGCAACAAAGTCATGGTTACTGCGGTACTGTGGAATGCCGAATGCTGGGAGGAAGCAGCAATATTACAGGGCTACTTCAGTATCACACATACGCTACTACGTTATTGCTATGTGANCTGCGGTACTGTGGAATGCCGAATACTGGGAGGAAGCAGCAATATTACAGGGCTACTCCAATATCACGCATATGCTACTGCGTTATTGCTGTGTGACAGTACAGAAAATATTCAAAAGCACTGCGGGGACGGTATAATGATGAAAATATTGCGCTGTATTTAATGCTCGTATCAGTTTTTCCCTGGAGTGTTACACTGGAAGCCAGCAGGACAGTGTCGTTGAGCGTTACGTTGACAACGACCTCATTTTTGATACCGTACGACGTTGGTATCGTTGACTCACATCTGCCCCGTACTTCATTTTTACCAGATAACTAAAACAGGGCTAGTGTCCTACAACACCAGGTGGTCTAGTCTCCCGAAATAGCGGACTGGAGGCAGTACAGCGCCCCTGCTGCACTGCAGCACTCAGCAACAGAGGTCATCATCAGCACCCTCTTCTCGGCACAGCCGCGGTAAGGAATCACGCCCCCAGGAAAGTTTCCGTCGTGAAAATAAAATTTTCCTTCTCATTTTGAAAGTAAGGTTCATAACTTTTGGTCTAAAACTCGAGATATGTCTCAAGTTTGAGAAACGAGGAAAATTTTTTCACGACAACGTTAGGATTTTTATCCTCGAAGTAGATCAATTAACTTGAAACTTTGACCTGGAGTTCGTAATGACGTGCGCTCGGCCTCATGTCCATAACGCAAGCCATTTTTCGGCCGTGCCGGGTCCAACTACCCTGCCAATATCCGCCAAAGTCGGCCAATAATTGCTTTAGGGCGCCAGTCATTAAGCCAAGGCGCTCGTGTCAATTTTACAGTCGTTCATTGTATAAGATTAAATAATCTATATTCCCGTTGAGATATATTGTAAAATTTATGTATATATATTATATATCTTTTTTCTTCCAAGTTTATCGTTATTGGCGTGAAACTTGGATAGCTTACGATTTCTATTGAGCACAGAAACTGAAAATTTCTTCTGTTAGTAATATCGAAGAGTGGCAATATCCGCACAGCTGCGTAAAGTTTCATTCCCAAAACTATTCTTGGTTTCACATATTTGGGTAGTTTTCAGTTTCATGAAACGCATTCCTAATCGCCCTACATGTACGATTTTCTAGCGGAAGTTTTAAGTAAAATATAGAACTTAACATGTGCAGGATCGAACATTGCAAGAGAGCTGGACTTCACTTACACGATGTCTCTTTATGGTGCGCTATTAAGATATTTCAACTTAAACGGCGACAATTTCGGAACCAAAACAAAACTCGGCCTTTGAAGTAATAAAACAGAACAAGCAATCCTCGAAACGTATTTCACACCAAATTCAAATACTCGTACGATATTAAGCAAATCGTTGGGCATATTTACAACACGGGCACTGAAACGACACGTTTCATGTATATTACTTCTCGGAAAACCAATGGGACCCCAATCTAAAACATCAACTGGTAATCCCATTTCAGACTTCTGTTGCGATCGCTGATGACATTACGGCTGGTAGCCACAACATACTAGGAACTTCTCTAAAGAGAATCAGCGCCCCAGAGCAGCCCCAAGATGACGGGTTTCATCAGTGATTCGGAGAAGCTTTGCAGAGAGGAAGAGGCTTAGCGGTCTACCATTGATCACCTTTGGTATGCGAGGTGAACAATGTAGAATAAAGCCAGAATTCATACGTCTTCCACACCAGCAGCCAGGTTTGGTGAGCTCACGTTGAATTGAATAATATGAGGTAAAGATTAGTTGAGAAGTAAGGCAAGAGAAAGATTGAGGAGCTCGGTCAGAGTCAGGGTTTAGTTATGGGTAAGATAGGTTCAAAGAATTCGATGGGCTAAAAATGTATCATTATTCTAGAAAAAAGGAATGTAAGACATGTAAAGTGGAACTAAATGGAATAACTGAACGCTATTGTTATCATGTGACTATTAATTTGTGGACATTTTTTTCCGATAGTCAGATTCGTGGGTAGGTCAAAACTTCTGCTAGTCAGGCTCATAGGTACACAAGAAAACTTACCAAATACTCCGTATATTGCTACGGGGATTGCAAATTACTTCGCAAAAAGTAGCAGTATATTAAAAAAATACACGGAAGGTTAAGAAGTTTCCTTATCTGTTACTGAACGATTGCGAAATTATTTTCTTATCGTGTTCGCTGATATTACGGAAATCATTATCATGACGTTGAACACAGGGATATAAAGAGCATCTCTCGAATATTACTTTTGGCTCTCCGTGTTCTTCGAAGGAAATTTTAATACTAATTCTTGGAAAATACGAGCAAAATCAAAGGCATGGCGAAGGATGAAGGACTTTAAGCTGTGACCGATTAAGAGTGAGAGAGGCGAGCGGTACTCGGCTGGTCATGCAGCCACTAGCTCGAGCGAGGGATTGGATTGATGGTGTCCTGGCAGGTGAACAGGCAGATCCTGAAAATGTTCGTTTAACTTTGAAGTTTAACATACAACTAGAGTAGAGGAAAACCATGGTAGTTTTTTAGCAGTCACCAAAGCAGAGAGTATCCTAATAAAATTCTTTATAATATCGTATCGATTCTCGTAAACTTACGTCTTCTTCTAGGAGGTGTTTTAACATAACGCGAGATACATATCTCTCAATTTGAGTTGAAATATCTCCACCGCATGCATCAGTTCCTGCTTTGAAAGCAATTGCTAGCCGACAGGACGAAATAAACAGTCTGTCAGAGATATTTGTGAACACTACTGGAGCCATTTCGTTTCTCAAAGTTGCAAGAGTCCGTAATTAGTATTTGTTTATGTTCATCAGCAGAGCCAACTGTACCGTAGTCAGTCTTTTACATGATGAGGTTCATGAATATTTCACAAATGTTCACGAAGCAATGACTAGTACTTGAGTAAAGTGTTAACAATTTCTCCTGAGCATTTCCAAAGGTGAGGTAATATGAGGTACTCAACTGGTATTTTTCTTGTCAATGCGGAATGTACATTTTTATTCCAATTTTCTGCATTCTCTTCATACCTATCCCAGCGTCTGTGTTGCATCAAAATTAAGCCACTCGCTCATGTGAGAGAAAAATCCATATTTCCCTCTTCGATTTAAAGATAATTGCCAAAAATTATACTCCAAATAACCCTGATCTTCACAACGAACGACGCCATTAAGCCACAGGTCCTCGCCTGTCGTCTCGGAATCGAAGGAGCCAAAAAATCAAGCATGAATCTTACCATAACAGAAGCAATTCAATTGAGAAAATCTCGGGCGCAACTTCATCGTTTGACTGAATGTTCAGAGCACGAGTGGCTTGCATCAAACGCCGGCCAATTGTGCGGCCTGGAGCTCCAAACGAGACCGCAATAAAAGTTGAGATTGCAGCGAGCTTCAGAGCTCGAGCCCACAAGCCTCGCCGCGACAACTGTTCCCACAATCTTACTCGACTCCCGAGAGTCTCTTGCCTTCCTTTTCGGACCGTCAAACAATTTTCCGTCCTCGTCTCCCAACATACGAGGCGAGTCTCGCTCGAATCGGTTTTCGGTTTCCATTCTTGAGGGTTCCCGTGAAGTGCTGTGCCGACGGTTGGGGGATGCTCTTTTTATATCTCTGTTACGTATGAGTGAACGATTTTATGAATCGAGTTATTTCATTTATCTTATTCATAACATATTAACTCATAATTGGTTATGTAGACTGATAGATGACCTACCGACGTACATGTGACGATTTATCTGAGAACTTTTCACTCCATTTTATTCATTGTGTTACCTTTCTATTATATCTCTCCATTTGTATAACGAATTTTCAAATTTTGTAAATGAAATTAATTCTCATACTAAATTCCCGTGCGAAAAAGACCGATGAAAAACTACCATATCTTCATCTTTCAATTAGCCGATAAGAGGATGGCTCGTTGAAATTTGGTACTTACTGAAAACCAAAAAATTCTAACAACTAATTAAAGTTTTAAAGCTACCATCCAATGTCTACCGGAGTGAAATCGTTCGCGGACCAAGCTTAGAAATGTTGCTCTCCGGATCCTTAAGAAGACGAAAAACCCTAGTCGGACTCTCATACTTTTGAAAATTCCGTTCCCACGAAAACGAGTTGTGCTTAACAACTTAAAAGCTCGGACAAAATTAAACTTATATCAGAAGCAGTTCCTCAAATAATTGTAATAAATGTAACCTGAGAGTTTAAAAAACACCGTCTATCTATCTATATCAGACGGAAACTCTGATCATCTTGCTTGTTTGGAGCAGTGCACACAATCTCCAGCTAAAACCTAGGTCAGAATTTCAAAATTCGTCTCTCAGTAATTAAATGAGGACTTCCCCATCGTACGATGGCCAAGGCTCATTGAGACTAAAGTGAATGAATTATTTTCTTTGGTTTATGAATTGAATGAATTATCTTATAATATATGGTTATTTGGATATTTATCGAACGAATCTTCACAGCAGGGACCCAACAGGTTACGGGTCGTCTAGTTCGTGCGATAAATTAGCTCGGCTTGGAGACATTGCTCTCAAAAGAGCCCATTTCCCTAACTTTAATATATTCACATGAAGGTTCGAGTCTGCGTGCTGAGTGACAGTGGGCCCACAAATATAAAATGTATTTGAGGGTGCCCAGGAAACCGTGTTATTCCAAGTATTAATAATATTATGTATCGATGATATAGCACAAGAGTTTATTTTAGATCTGTTACTTTTGTTTCTATCAATTCAAGATACTTCTTGTGAAGCATCAGTTTATTTTTATTGTAAGCTTATACAGCAATAAACTCTTATTGATAGATCAATATTGTATCATAGATACAATAATATTATTAATATTTAAAATCAGTGGATTCATCCAACGTGGAAACCCCCTTAGAGAGGTGTTGAGATTGGCATAAAATATTTCTGTCGCGAGAGCACTGCGACATCTTTTTTCGATCTTTAATTGAGCAATGTATCGTGCCTGATAAGGTTTCCGAAAGGGTTAGTCCTTCTAGAAAAATTATCTGAGAGTTCTTGTTTTAGAGCCAAAGTAAATTGCACAGTAAGAAACAGGAAACAGGAAAAAAAGTTTATTCCGAAATCATTCATAGACAAACCATGGTGCAAGCCAACTGGTACAGGGTGCAAGTACAAGTCGGTCGGTAGGAGGTTCAAGAACAAGGGACAAGTCGGCTGGTACTGGACTCAAGCACAGGTTGGTAGGAGGTTCAGGAACAATGTACAAGTCGGCTGGTACTGGACTCAAACACAGGTCGGTAGAAGGTTCAGGAACAAGGTACAAGTCGGCTGGTACTGGACTCAAACACAGGTCGGTAGGAGGTTCAGGAACAATGTACAAGTCGGCTGGTACTGGACTCAAGCACAGGTCGGAAGATGGTAAAGGAAGCTTATCTCGTGCTCGGACAGCCAAGGCTTCCCTCCTGTGCAATTTAAGAGGAAAGCTCCCTTTGTCTAGTGTGTGTGTAATGGCTGAAATACAAAGCTGTTTCTCAGCTCTGCTGAGCAGTTTATAGTATTGCATTTTAAGCGAGAAATATTAGATGTGCGCGGGTGTTCTTTGCCTGGTAGGTACTGCAACTACTTTTTTCAGTCAGTGCATTAGTGTAACATTACTTCGTCAGTCTCTGTCTAATTTTGTTGCACCGCATGGCATCAAAAGTCATTTTCTATTGAAGGGAGTAACTTGGTCTACCTTACCTCTTTCGTGTTTCTGGAAATTTTCATTACCAAATGAAAATCAAATGCAGCATCCTTGACATAACATCATGTTAGGATATTTATTTCTGTAGTCAAACTCTTTACTTCCTTAAATAAAATTTTACTTAATGTACAAAATGTTTACGCCTTCATCCATTTTCGACTGGTTCTTGCAAAAGCCACCATCTTCCCTGAAGAAATCGCTTCCTCATATCTCGAGATTATTCATAGATTGCATAAATAGCTCTCAGTTAGTTTCGTGATTTCCTTCAAAGTTCAATTTACTTCATCCGCCTGATTTCGTCCCACACTGGTTGGTTTTCGAGGACGAATCTTTTAACATGCGAGAAAGAAATGGCTCAGCATCTTCATCCTGAACATGGGAGCTCCCAGTAAAAGTTTTTCTAGGGCTTTCTGGAGCTGTAAGCGTTAAATGGAGAGGATAGAAAACTTTCGTCTTTCATGTTCGGCCATTGTGTCGAGAACTGGGCAGCGAAAGCCGAACTCTGCCTGCTAGCGCTCCAGCTGCCGAAACTTGCATCGGGAGAGTCCTTCTCTGCCTTATACAGTAGCCAGCTAAGACCGCAACCTCAGTGATTTGTCCTCAATTAGGGTGGTGAACTTAGAGATAAGCGAACAGATGTATTTTTTAATCAACCCTCTTGCATGTGTAACGTAACAAGGATATGTACTTCATCTTCAGTTTAGGGGTCGATTTAAAATGAATGATAACATTTTTGAAAAGATTGCGCACGAAGTTCGTAATTAATGTCATTAGTTTTTTCTCCATTCAGCTCGAGTGAAGTATGAAATATCGAACATTATTAATTAATAACGGTGATGTGTACAGGAGCCTTTACTGAGCATATATGTCGAATAAACCTCTAAGCCTCTTGATCTCTCAAGTATAAAATTTTATAAGCTAGTCTAACAATTTAGTCTTGTTCATTTTGAGAGATATATTTTGGATGGCTAAATTGATTTGTTAGCAAAATAAAACAACTCATTTAAGCCTGAAAGTATAGAATTCGACAAGTTAGTCGCATTCTATACCCTGCAAAACAAAGGCTAAGCTCTCAAAATTACTCAGCTTCTTCGCAGAAAATTTTCATCATCATGTTGAACATGAAAAGTGCTTTCCCCTTGAGATAAGCCTCCGTAAATAACACCAACCCCAAAGAAGATCCACAAATATAAGACATCGATTGTTTGAGCGAGGAGGCAGCGTTGCAGTTTGTTAGCGGGGCCTAAGCCCTTGTGGCAACACTAGTCCCTCCTTGAGAACACGATAGCTGTGCAACGTCAGCACTTCTGAAAAAGATGTACCCCATGCAAATGATGGCAAAAGATAGTGTCAGGACGGACCGAGTCGTCCCTTTGTTGGCCAACTGGGACGAGACAACCAAGGTGTTCACGTCCCTTCTGGGCCGCTTGATGCTTTCCGAGGCAGATTTACTGCTTTGCATTTCAGAGCCTCGCTAGGGAACCATGCACCCCAGTTGCCCTTCTTCCGATTTTGAAATGCTCGGTCGTTGCCACAAGCATGCCTGGTATTTTCCTAAAATGTTTTTGTAATAGGAATGTTTATTTCAAAGCGCTGAATATGAGGATTATGTCTGCGAGGGATAAGACCCAGTAATTTAAGTATTTTTATGGTATATTTTAACGTATGTATCAGAAGATTGTTTTGCAAAAGTGAATCAAAGTATTTGTTTATCTTCTCCAACCTCAATTCATTCCCGGAATTCTACGCCACAAAATCTCCAGCGGGAGGCGTCTTTTGGTGTCAAAATGTCTACGGATATTACTCCTGAGATTTAAATATGTTCCTCATTTTCATACTCAAAAACTGGCTACTATTGTAATCAATTTGTCAGCCTTGTACAGCTAAAAGCTACTTTATGATTTTAATATGTTATTCATGTTGACTATTTAATTAGCCACTTTTGCATAATTACGAGCTACTTTTACAATTTCATTGTTTTATTTATTCTGATTTAAAATACCTGTATATTCTTCATTTGTATTTTGCCTTTTGCCATAAACGCTTTATACACATTTGTAATTCAATCAGGCAGGATAGCGGCACAACTAGACATGCAAGTGAGATACTGCTAACTGTAGTCTTGAGCGAGGGGCGGTCATCATGATTGGTCTTGCAGGACTTATTTACTGTTATTCAAACACTTTTAAGACTTAGTCGCTACCCTGCGTATTATGTTTGTCGTAGACGTGGATTATCTTCTGTAGCAGACTTCGCTAGAGCAGATAAGAGTCGACATTTGAAATTACCTCGGCAGGCGCAAAATGTGGGAATAATTGTGCAGTAACACATGGCTCAAATTCCTGCCAAATACCTAACTATTTCTTAATTACTTTCTCGCATCCGTAAAAAATCCAAGAATATTTTGTGGTCATCTTCTGCAAATTATTGCCACGCTAACAGCACCTGAAAATAATCGAGCGTAGAGTTTCAACGCAACCTAAGTTCTCTCAGAGACGCTGACGGTCACTTCGACATCTATTCTTTTAACGGGATATTTTCTAGACTGATCATCTGATGTTGAGAAACCGTGCATTAATATTTGTACGTAAATAACTTTATACATGTGCATAAATTCCCTGCCATACAGTCGTATGTACACAGTTTTGAGGCAGTGAATTTAAAACGATTATATATTTTCAGGGTAATTATGTCAGTTCTCGTGAATTGATTTCATCTAATCTAAAAATGATGCAGAATTTTTTCAGTATTCTGGCAGAAACACACCCAGCGCAGATTGCACAACACTTTTTTCTCCAAAAATAATTTCCAAGAGAACCTGGAAAATGATAAGAACATTTCTCCGCATCTGCTTAGCCCGGCGCAACGCTGTGGTTCCTGCGATTCTCCCTCCTGGCCGAGAATGAGCAAAATTTCGCTATCACGCCAACCGGGGTCGCTTTTTCCAGCGAGCCAGAATTTTCGAGGCTGCGAAGATTACAGGGACCAAAGGGAGAGGAAGTCTATGGAGTTCACAGATACGACGGCCACAGGTCACAACGGCTGCGGGGCCTGGCCCCTCAATGACGGGTCTCTGGGTAAAAAGATCTGTAGTTACTGTATTAGATGTAAGTTTTATAATCCTACGTTTTATTACATCCGCGGTAGCTGAGTAAGTTGGTCTATGAGACCTCTGTGTTTCCATTGTGACTATTTACATACTTAGGAAATGACCTTTTATAAACGGAAATATCCTGTTAAAAGCCATTTCGAGAAGTTCGGTTTTTTTTCAAGCGCTTCGTTTAGAGTATTGAGGTTTTTGAGCAACAATGATATAATGGTAAGAAGAATAATGCGTAAAAATTGGTATCAGAACTGCGAGATTGTTTACAAAAATGCTACGCATCGCTTAAAGTAAAAGCCTTTCAAACTAAACATAATTTATTACTATTTTTTCCGTTGACAACCTTGCCATTTTAATATGAATATAAAATGTCAAGGGTACGACCAACTTGGGCAAAATGCCCATCTGATTTTTTTTTAAATCAGTAGCCATGAAATGAAGATTAAAATCTCTTTCAAAATGTGTCTTTATAATGTATTTAGCAGAAAACTGTTTTCCTCATTCAACGACACTCCGAGGTATAAAGGGGGTTTAATATCATTTGAATTATAGATATACTAAATTGAGATACATATTTCTGTGAGGCACCCAGTAAACACAATGAAGAGCTAAATTGAGAGATAATGTAAGGCAAAATACAAAAAATTAAAAAAAACCTAGGAAATATTATTTAAAAAGGAAAGTGACCTGAAGTAGAAATACTACAACTTTCCTGTCAGATTTGCTAAGATTTGCGCAATAGTATACAAACAATTGGCAAATATATAGTGAACAAACCTGAAAATGTACTTTGCATGTCCCTAATACCGGTTGAGCTTTGCTATTGTACCTCTCTGCTATCAAAAAACAAACCTATTCTATGAACCCAATCACAATTTAGAGAAATCGAGATTTGATAATTATTTGATAAATCACCCTTTTTCACTCAACTGCTGTTCCAGTTTTTTTTCCCAAAGTCAGTACTTAATTTTCATTCATCCTGGGGGATGAGTGAATCAAAACATCCGTAATTTCCTCGTCAGTGAGTTCTCTTTCACTGGAGATGCTCGAAATTTTCCCAAGGTTGACAGCTAATTGGCAATAAGGCAGAGGCCAATATTGGATAACGTATTACACCAATGGGTCAGTCACCTCAAATCTTCAGAACTGGATAAGAAAATGTTTGAATTTTTCTTCAATAATTTGGGCTTAGAGAATTGTGACAAAAATAGGGAAATTTTTAAATTATCGAGCCGGTTATCAAAGAACAACACGTAAAATATAATTTTTTGAACATTTTTCTTTGAGAAAGGCAATTCCTCGGTCATAAGAATCAGTTAATGAAAATTCTATTATTGCAAGTTTCGTTTGATTTAATACAATTTTGAGAAGTGGCGTTCCCTATGATCGGTATGGCATAGAACGTATTAATTGTATCAACTGCAATTTTGGTTTCGCTTGGAATTCAAAATTGAATCTAGAAAAATAAAAATTATAGTTTACTCCAAAACGCCATGCAAATGTTAGTATTAAGTGACTGTTACAACAATACAGAGTCTCTTGCTATTTAGACGTGTCACCAATAGTGAGTTCGAAAACGTACAAAGCGACCTATGAAGGCATATGACATATATTTCAAATAGAAATGAATTCATATTACACGAAACTAGGATGCAAAACTGCAGTTCATGTTTAAGAATGAATATTTTACTAAAGTGTATTAAAACTTACCTTGCTCAATTTCAGTGTTTTGTTTCAAGTTCTAGATCCATTCCCTGTTTTTGTGCTCAGTGGATTAGCACTGGCTTTTCAGAACATTATTATCGGTAACTTTAGTTCGGCCCCTGTTGGGGTTCGCTGCGAACACTTTCATCAAGCATTGCTCTGACAAATTTAACTTCTCGGAAAAAAAGAACTTTTGCTTTGATTCAAAGACTTTCCACATTGGTGGCAATTTTGCCAGAAGTTTCCAGACAGCTCAATGGAAAGATGGAGTTCCGTTCAAGTTCCGACGTAGAGTTACAAGATACCATTTACACGATACAGAACTCCATGAATGCTGGAGTACACTTCTTGGTCTAGCATTTTGGCTACTCAAATTCCCATAAAAAGCTTAATATTTCTTTACAATTCTTTTTCTCAGATTATCCACAATTCAACGGAGATTAGTATCGTGTGACATATGTACATGTAGGCTTGAGATGTATCACTTATTGATTGTTATTACTATGAGTTAAGAGCCTATTGCAGTTTTTATAATTTCTCTTTCTAGTTTAGTAGTGATTTACTTCGCTTAACTTACTAAGTGTAAAGTTAAAATAACCGAGGAATCTTTGAAATTTTACTTCTGCGTGCAAGATATTTTTTACGCTGACTTCTTGTATGTTGGTTAAAATATTTAGTTTACCTTCCTAAGAGGTAAAAACTGGAACTCTTCGTAAACAAGGTCGCAGAATTCTGTGATGAACGTGTGCTTTGTTGGTAAATTGATAAACTGTAATAGAGAAACTGGAGAGTGGATATTCCAAAATCTGAACTCCACAAAAATATTTCCAATACTGATGTCGTTTGGATATGTGCACAAGGGTTAAAATTGTTGTTTGTAGTCAAGCGCTTATCAGACAAAATTTTTCTTCGTCCGTCTTTACATTCTCTCCAGAAGTTTCGGCTTGAAATCTGCAAGTTTTCACATATTCAAAGGACAGAGTTAAGTTGACTTTCAGTTTAAATTTCCTCTGAAAGTTTGGATGATGAGCTGCATTGAGCGACGTGTTAAATTTCTGACGAAAAATGAACTTATTGATACCGATCGAGCGCAGTTACGCTCTATGCTGAGACTGGAGTATCAATGAAAGGAGCCGAAACTCGTTAGCTTAAAGAGGAATGAAGTTTCCTGATCTACAAGTTTGTATTTTGCATCATTCAACATTGAACTCTTCAGTCACAATGAGATGAACGCATTTGGCTTGGAAAGATATGTCGCTGTGTTTATTCCTTTTGGAAATACTTAGATTATTTTTCGACTCAATAAATGACAGTGAACGTAATAATTGAGGGTACTTAAATTGTTCTTGAACTCATCCAGTCAACAGAGGGCACTGGACGTAAGAACTGAGGATTCTTCGCTTGGAACCCCCAAATTTTTTCCTAGATGACAGTTACTCAAAGTGAAACTGATATGGGACCCGAAAAATGAAATGGACGATCATGGAAAGGAATTCCTAAGATAGGCTTATAGTGTCATAACGAAAAGTGTATTTACAGTTGAAAGATGAATGTAAAACGTAATTAATAACTTTTCTCATCTGATTATGAAACCGGGAAAGAACGCTTTTGCAATTGAAAGCCAATAACTGGTGAGGACTTCTTAAAAGTCGTATAAAAATAAGTTTCTTCACTGTAGCTTTTTGTCAATTCGTACATACATGTGCAGTGCCATCGTTGACAGAAGCAAAAAAGAAGAGCTCGAGTTTTCAAATGTATCTGTACTTATTTCTAAAAGAAAATGTTGCGTAAAACCTTTTTGCGACCTCCATTTGCTTGCGACGATACTTTGTTCCCAGTGATTTCGCGATTGTTGAGGAGACAAAAGATACCGTTTGAAACATTCAAGAGACGAAAATAAGTCAAACACAGATTGAAGGATATTTTTGATTCAGTTGACAAAGTGTGATGGGTTCCTTATGCATCCATTCAAAACGAATCCAACATTCGAAGTCGTTTTTTACCCGTTGCTACGTACTGTATTCACGACGAAACTCGTGAAAAAGGTCATTTGATCAAGCATCACAGACGATCGGAAAATTTCTATCGTTGTTCGTGCTAGTGGGGTAGTTACCAGGTAGTTACCAGGCTAGTAGGGTAGTTACCAGGTAGTTACCAGGCTAGTGGGGTAGTTACCAGGTAGTTACCAGGCTAGTGGGGTAGTTACCAGGTAGTTACCAGGCCAGTGGGGTAGTTACCAGGAAGTTACCAGGCTAGTGGGGTAGTTACCAGGCTGTACAACACAGCTGTAGCCTTTGCTTGCTCTGCCCACAACTGAAGGGCTGATCACGCCCTCTAATCACCCGCGGTCCCCAAGCACCGAAGCGTAGCCCTATAACAACCGAATGATTTTTACATTGGAACTGCATTAACCTTCTACAAAAAACTAGTATCCTTTTTCGTGCGATTTTCCTATGACTGCATGGAGCTTCGTACGAAAAACGAGCAGTATCATTTTGAAACATAACCGTACGGAACGATCGATCCCTACAGTGTTGACGGAAGATGAATCACAGTTGGGCGATGATTCTGGAATCTCATTATCAGTAACTTTTATGTTTGCCAACACTCTTCTTTACGTTGCTCAGCCCAATTCTGCTTCCCCTTTTCTTCTCTTAACTCTGTTATTAATAAGCTGTCCCACCTGTTTCTTGCCTTTTCTCTTTCCCTCCTTACTCTCCCGCTTGCGCCACCCCTGCCCCGCAGCTGTCGCTGCAGCTGCCGCCATACCACCTTTAATTAAGTCGGATTCTTTGTCAGGTCCACGAGTGTTGCCCAAAACTGTCATCGTCACTCCGAAGCTTGACACCGAGGATCCTGGTCTTGGGTATTTGCCACTTCTGGCGCTCTTGGATCTCCAACCTCTTCCCGTGCGCTGCATTTTGTCTCGGCGCGGAAACGGGGAAAATGACACTCGTATTTCAGTTGAGGCATCAATAGTCATTATCATTCAATACTTTTCACATGTTAGCGCAGATTTGAAGTAGCGTACATGTTTTCTGTAACAGAATGCATTGGTTATAGATTTGCTAGAGAAGGGCTTACTTGGATAGAGCATGGTTCTCCGGTCTGACTGGAGGAAATATTTCTGCTGCGTATTTCGCAATTTAATTTTATGGCCCGTTCAGGCAGGCGCTCTCAAATTGAGCACCATGTCAAGTACTCAAAATTTCTAGTACTGAAGCTTAATTTCTTTTCCCATTAAAGGAGATTGATGTGCCCTACTGATGGTATTGACTACTAAATCAGTTTTACGATGATCTATGTGACTAACAAGAAGTTTAGAAGCCGATGGTTCTCACTTTTAAGGCCTCGTAAACTTGATAACAAGCTCAATGCTTCTTTACTACATGCCCTTAAACTTCTCGAAATGTACATCAAAAGCTTTCGGAGTTATAAAACGTTTGGAAAAATTAGAATTTTCCGTTACTTCACTATTGAACGAAACATTCTTTTTTTGCCATGAGCCGAAAACAATTTCATAGAGACTCATTTACCTCAGCAATATCTACTAGCGGGTTGATCAAGTATCTACATCGCTGAGTTCAGAGTTTTTGTGTGGAGTCTATCTCACGACACCACACCTTTCGCCACGCAGGAGCTCCACCTTAATGGGGGCAAATTCTTTTTTAGAGCAATTAAGCATAAAAAAAATGTTCGAGTCAACCATAAATCAGAAAAATTTGCTCTCTTTGGAATCTCAATTAGCGCTCGCATTCAACATGCACGACACTTCTGCGCTGAATAAACCGATAAGACATAGGCAGCAATATGGCTCAAAAAGATACAAGGCTTCCAGTGTCTTTGCCCTTGCGCAAAGATGAGTGTAAGCGCGGGTGTGTCTGTATTCTGGATACCTTTGTTCGAGCACGCGTGTTATGCGCCTTAGAAAATAATTAGAATGGAGGATTTTTGAAAAGAGTAAGTCTCTTGCTGTTGTTCAATTCTGTCCTCCACACCGAGGGTTACAAAATGGCTAAGCTCAAGAGCGCAGAATTGCCCCTCAAACGACGTGTATTGTCAACGTTTCCCAGTGGGCTTAGAAGTCTTCGAAGTTCAGTCGGAAATGGACGTGGTGTCAGTTTCTTGTCTCCCTGAGACGCGTTCATCACGAGCAGCTGCTTGCCAGAGTGTACGCATTCACATGTCCACTTAGACGCTCTGTGTCGTCGGGCTGAGGCCGTTGTCTCACGCTTTTCCTGCATATGTATGTACATGCAGGTTACTTGAGGATAAATAATATTTCCAGGCTTAGAGAACAAGAGACTCTGAATCAAATCTGACATCACGTTGATTTCCGTTATGCAGTAAGAGTTGTTCAATGCTATTTTTATCTTCCATCACACACTATGAGAATCGGTTTATAAATATTTAAACGAAGTTTATCCATGTAAACGAGACTTTCCAAGGCTAAATTTGGTGCAGATAGATTTGGCTTGCCTGAATATCATGCACTCAGATACGAAGTGTTCTTACAGATGGAACATAAGCATTTATACTGAGGAAAACATTATCAAAATTTATCAAAGGCTTTCTTTGAAACACAGAACTAAAAGCAGTGTTTTTGCTGTTAGTCACCTCATTTTTTAGAACCTATGTGCCAAGAACTGGAATATTAAGCATCTTGTTAATTATTTCACCAGCATTCACGCTCCTATGCAGATAATACAGCGACAATTCACAACAACTTTGGTTGGAAAGAGGGTTACTCTTCAAATGTTTTCAAGTATCGAAGAGTTATTCAGTTTTCGGATGGCAATCAGGAACCATGTTCATCGGATTGAGCCTCGGCACTATAGAGGCGCTAATTTATAATGCAACTACAACTATAACTTTGAGCAGACCGCTTTCAATGAACCATACTTTTGGCTGCACGGAATCTTTCTACACGACCTCGAGCCATCACTTTCAGGAGAAATTTCTTCGTGTATATTGGCGGCTTGGCTGCATGGAATCAGTCTGCACGATAGTTGGCTATTACTTCGTGCAGACGAACTCCTCCAAATGTATCAGGCTGCTTGGCTGCACGGAATTTGGCCACCCGATCCCAAGCCATCAGTTCGTGCAGACGAACTGCTTCAAATGTATCAGGCTGCTTGGCTGCACGGAATTTGGAGCCTCAGTAATTGCACCATCGGAGACAGATTAATGTGGGACCGAGATGCCCTATATTGCTTCGGAAGCCTCGGTGCCGGCTCGCCACAAAAGATGCTTTGTTTGGCCCTTTTCTTGAATCGACACTTGCTTCTCATTCGTGTCAGCTGCATTGGACCATCGTTCTTGTTCCGGTCGCTGGCTTCCGTTGCACACGTACGCGTTTCCGCAAGTACTAACACTAGAAACGCTTGACGTCTTGACGTGTTTCGATGATTATTCAACAAAGACCACGCAGAGCGGTTTCGAAGCGTCATGAATGTTTGTGGAATATTGTGCCGCATGACTTTATGTTATTAAGATTATATCTTAAAAAAATAAACATGTGGAATGCTAATAGTATATTGATTTTGGGAATTCTATGGAAAGTGATAAATTAAATTTGGACGTGAATTTTGAGTCTTGAAGTTTGGATGCACATGTGTTCATTATCTCATTTTTGTCTTTTCAGCCCGATTAATGTTTTTATAAGCTGTGTGCCATGGTGCCGCGGTGCCATAGAGCTGCCTAAAGCTAGGTATCCTCATTATGGTGACATTCTATTCAAATTCGGTTCCCTCCATGGAAAATTCATTTCGTGTGCCTACGTAAACATTAGTTGGCTTAAAACAAAAGTTTAGAAATTATGCTTTTGCGGACTATTCAGTAATTTTACCTACAATCACGTCATTCGCTTTCCCTCTAAACTTATTAAGAATGTTTTTGCCGTCTTGTCTTCGCTCAAGTCTTGAGAAGCAAAATATTTGACCTTTAAGGCACTGTACCATTTACTGTTGACCTCCTCGTGCAAAGCCGATAAATGATAATAGCACAATGCTTCGAGATCTAAGCTTTTCAGAAGTCATAGTACTGTTGATCTAGAAGTTCTTTGTTTCTTCACCTATCAAAGGTCCTTCTTAGGTAAATGGTGTTGCTAGTGAGCCCGAGACTTGATTTAATTTAAATTGACCAAACGTTCTGTCAGTCCAGGTGTTAATTTTGCCTTTCCGAATTTGGATATTTATGAATGTGTCAGTTGGGCTTATTAGACATCTTCACAGTGAATTAAAAAGCGAAAAACTACTGTTAGGCGAATCATGTTCCCAAGAAACAGGTGCATGAACAAAACTTACAAATGCTAAATAACATTCCCAAAAATTAAACCTATCTATTTCATTTGGTCGTTTCCAAGTTTCTCTCAAGTTCATGGACATAAATATAGATGGCATAGTTGAATGGTAAGCCTTTGTAAATAGTATTTTTGAAGTCATGTCGAGCGATAAATAGTGACGATAATTTCTCAGCTAGAGGACGATATCTTCGCCCAATTAACGGCAGCACAGCACCTTGACAGACACAATTACCGCATGTTTGGCACATTTCGACATAAGGGATCTCGACTATTGTACGTTGAATTCGTTCTGGAAAGCATTTTTGCCCTTAAAGGAGCGGATGACTTTTTCGGATGTAGGCGATCTCAGTCAAAAGTCTCAAAATCAAGCGTGAATAAAGTTAACCAAAATAGACGCCTCCGCCTTGTGTTTTATCTAAAATTTCAGGTGTCGTTTTCATCACTTGAGAACATAGTACTTTTACGATCAAACTGTGAGCTGATCTTATCTTTCGTTCAACCCTAGTCCCTAAAACAAAAGTGTTGATTATCGAGCTGATCAACAGTGACTTACTTTATTAAAACGGGCGAGTTTCAAAATGTATCCCTGACGCAATGTGCCATATAATTAAAACTCAAGTTTCAGGTGGTGATTTAGGGCAATTTAAGTTATCATTGAACCCACACGGGTTTATTTTCATGAGAAGACGCGCTTTCTGTTTAACCCAAATGGCGCATGGCGCGATTTTGTGAGAAGTATTTGAAACATTCGAAATATTTATTTACCCCAAGAAATTTACATCGGGCACAGTTTTACAATTAAATTTGAAATGAGAAAAACTGGAATCAGAATACGCATCACTTCTGGGCTCAAATAAGCTTCAATAAATAAGTATGGATATAGAAAACGTATATGGCGTGTTTTTTGAGAAGAAACGGTTTCATACATCGGTCCCAAATGCTTAAAGAGCTTTCCATTTTTCGTCAGATGATTGGTATTGGGGGAAACCTTTTTTTGGCATCTCTAAATCTCATTGCAAGCTAGTTTAATACTTGTATCTAGTCAAATCTGCTATGAAGTAAATCCCAACTTTCGGCCCAAATCTACAAGCTCATTTTGACCCGGTACAAAATTGTTTTATTTTTCTCATTCTTTTTTATACATTGTTTGTTACAGACCAAAGACATTTGTTTTTGACAATTTTTCTATTAGTTTATTTTCGTTTTTTTTTACTAGAATTTTCAAATTGGGTCGTAGTAGATAGAGGATACTTCCACAAAGCAGTTTGAATATTTAATACGCAGACGATTCTAATGTTCGTATATTCATTTTCAAGAACAAATTTGCCTTAAATTTTTGCTCTAATTTTGCTCTAAATTTACTCTAAATTTTGGGATACATTTTTCTCATTCGGTCACAAATTTGAGAACTCAATAATTTACAAATGGTATCCTATTTACAAAACGAACATCACGAATAAGTTTCATTAGAGGCTACAATGCATCAAACCTTACATATATGGATGGATTAAGATGCACGTTTGAATCAATTTTCAATTCATCAAAGCTATAAAAGGAAAACCCAGCGTACTTTATGTGAAAAGAAGTGTTCGACATTGACTTCACGATCAAACGGAGACTACCCAAATGCATGAGAGCAACACGATCTGACTCTTCACAGCACTTTTTTATTCACATGGTTTCCCCGGGTTTGTTATTAAGAGGTCCAATTTCTAGTTCATATACCAATTTAACTTAGTATTTTACGCGAGAAGAATTCGAATACATCAAAAACGACTACTCAAACCCGCAAATGTTATTTTAGAAGTACCCGGTATTTGGCTAAACCCCTCATTTCAATGTTACACTGAGCTCTTGCGACCAACGTAAGGTATCGCCATGTTGAGGCCGCTTGCATACATGGTCAGGCGGTAGGGTCCAACGTCTTAGCCATTAATCCTGCTGATCCCTCGCTATCACCGCATCCACTGAAGGTCTGGAAGCCAAGCAAGGCATCAGCGACACCGGGCTTGGCTGGTGTTGATGTTGCAATTCTCAACTCGGTTATGGATCCTTCCATGTTCTGTGCCGTGTTTATTGAACGGTCTCCCACCTGATTTCTTTGTATTCAACTGATAAAATGGATATTCAAAATGCATTAGTTGAACGGTTTTCAGCCACATAAGTTGATTTTACAGTGTATTGATAGCAGGGAATGAAACTCGAATAAAATACGAAAAATAGGGAGCAGGGATTATTTATCTTTTAGTTTAGTTGAAATGAATCTGTATAAAAAAATTCCGTAGGATAATTCGAACAGCTATTGCACCTTAACTTTTTTCACACATTATACACACAAATAATAAAGATAGGCAATCATATTCTCGCATCGTAAAATTATTGATCCCTAATTAGAGTTAATGTGCCACTGAAGTCCAGGCTTGTTGCCATCCATTTCTTAGATGACGTTATATTGCTGTTTAACACTAATTGAAATTGTCATTATTATAAGCCAATACATTTTCACTAATGAAAAGGAAATATCAACAACAAGAAGAAATAAAATAGCGCAACCTTGAGTATTTGAGGATGTATTTTCCTCGCTCTAGACCTGCAGTACAACACTTTTTTACCTCCGTCCTGGTATCTTCGTGGGAAGAGAACACTTTGAGTCTCAAACGTGAACTTCACGATTAACGAAAGCTCACGAACTATTGAAAAACGAACACAAAACATATTGAGCACGAAAACAAAAAATATATCTGAAAAAGAAAAACAAATTTTAAAAAGATGTAAAGGCTCCTACATTTAAGATGGTGGTGCTCACTTGAAAATCATCATATGATTACGGACTATGACACGTTGTCATAGTCCGTTCATAAGCGGTGGAGCTCATAGGCAAAAACCACAGCTTAAAATAGGAGGTGCAGCTCGCCTAACGGCACGCAAGACACAATTCCACCGGTGCCCTCCTCCACTCAAGGCGCACGGATACATTCGTCCTTCCAGCGTTGAATTCACGGCACGGACGGGGCTGTAATACTATCAGTCTGTCCAGGTACCAAAATTGGAATTTAAAAATGTTGCTTTGATCAAAAACTGAGGTTTTTGCGGAAAAAATGAATTACTGTACAATGGGAATAAAATGTTATAAACGATTCAAAATTAAGTTTATAGATGTTTGTCCTAGTGATTTAAAATATCGAAATAGGTCATTTGAAAAATCCGTCCACCTAGTGCTAAGCTATTTAACCATTCGTTAAGCAAAACTGTGTCCACGACTAGAAGTAGTTTGATAAGTCTAAACGATATTTGATCGAATTCTAAAAAAAGACCAAAAATACATTTCGCCGATTTGTTGTCTGTGTCACTTCAGATCCAAGGAAATTTTGATGGCTTTATTTCAAGGACTAGGAAATCAAGCATAAGGAATTCTGAAGAAACAGACCATAAATCCAATTTGCCAAAATGCACATAAATACACTTTACCGATAGTTCAAGTACTAGGAATTCTGAAGAAAAATACCATAAATTCACTTTGTCCATTTGTCGTTTAAGTTATTTTATCCACATAGAAGTTACGATTACTTTATTTCAAGTGTTAGGAACTAAGTGCAAGTCCAGGAGTAGAGCCCTTCGTTGTACATGAAAAAATATTATATTGTTGAATAATTACTTGAATTTTGCTCGACATCAGCACAGAAAAGCTGTACAAAATTGATAATATAATTCAAATTTAAATCGAGTCTAAATTTTATCTCGATTCATGCACAATTCGATTTCAAGCTTGCATATCCACTTGTGTTATCATTTCGCTTATACGAGTATCATATGAACAACAGTAGCATAGCTGCGAGGTTTCTCATACTCATCGTAAAAGCTAAATACTTAAGAAATAATAAATATCATCATTCATTTTTTCTAACAATAGGCAAAATAGTATTATTGGAAGACCAAGTCCAGGGGATGTTTCCTGATGGTATCATGCGTGAGAGAAAAGCTGTTCCAAATGTATACGTCTTCTAATGAGGGTTCAACGAAGGCCAGTCAAATGCTAATTGGTTTAATAAGCATAGATCATCCACCCAACACACGGTCAGGAGACAGGATTCACATCTGTCGGGTATTCCAGTAAAGCTTATGCTATTACAATCTCCATTACAGGACAGGAGACCAAGGTAAAGCTTATGTTTAACTAGCCGCTGCGAGGTCACGCAAATTGGCGTAATTTAGTTACGCTTACAGCAACAACAGGGCTCGCGTTCACTGGTTTGGGAACGTGATGAAATTAAACCAACCAACGTTGTAATAGAAACACTTGATTAAGTTGTTGTGACTGTGAAATCATCAGGACCTTTAGTGGTCTCTACAGTGAGATCATGACTGGCCTCGGAAGTTACCTGAACGTGGCCTTACCGAACCAAAGCTACTTGAGTCGGTCTAACAGGCAGTTCTTGAGGGGTAGTCCAATTCGGATGAAGGATATGGATAAATTGCGAAAATGAAACGGGAAATTTTGGAAGCCAATTCTTCCTCATACCTCAATCAAACTTACTACCTTTCTTCGACACTACGTTTACTAGCTATAAGTTTATTCACAGGCAATGTGCTTTACAAACGTTTTACGTGAATATTTCTCGAGCCCAGTTTTTATTTTTTACCTCACCATCTTCGGATAGCTTACGCTAAACTTCATTTTCCTTGCATTTCATCCACTTCACTTACAAAACCATCCTTTAAGTCTCTGAGTCCTAAACACACAAACAATTTTATGAAATTAATTCGAAACTTAACTACATGCAAGCTGCTTAGACCAAACACAAGGTATCAAACAGGCTTATGAGCAGTTTTGATAATTATATAAAATTATGACGCTCAGTTATCGAGGTGCCAGACGGTTACGATCGCCTTGCTTGGTGTTGAAACAGAGTCCCAGTAATTCTCTAGCTGGGATAATGCTAGCGTGTAATAATAACAATCAAAATTAAGTCGAAACTGCGGCTTCACCGCTGTACTCAAACGATTAAAAACTAAAATCCACCTCTTACAATTTCAAATCTAATTCAATAGCTGTTGACCCGCCTACAACAAATGGTTATTGACTCTGGGGCACTTCACTACTCATTGAATTGCAAAATAATAAAACTTCCCTCTTCAATAGCTCTTAACCATACCTACAACAAAAGATTATTGACTTTTGCACACTCTATTACTCATTGAATTGCAAAATAGGCGAAAGCCCCCACTTCAACAGAGACTAATCGACTTCCCTTCAGAACCTTGCCTGCTCTGGAAGGAGCTCAAAAGATCGGAGGTGGACTTCCATCGGGAGGGCTGCAGCGAGAGCCGGCCTGGGTCTGGCAGTTATGGTTCAAGAGCGAGATGAATGGTTCTTGGTCCCTTCGAAGATACTATGGCCCAAACGTCTCCTACAAGCAGCAGCATAATGGACTTCAGCCGCCTACTGAAACTTGCTCTAAAATATGGTGTTTGGGATGGTGAATTTCTTCGCTGCATGTAATGTTCAAAGAATAGTCTTCAACTCAGTTGTGATTCGTGCCGCGCGTGGTGCTCTCAACATCTCCACCCGCGGCCGACCTCTTCCTAAAAAGATGCTACCTAAAAAGTTTTTAGACTCACGAAGATGCGTCTGGAAATTGGCCCTTTACCTATACATGCCTTCATGCAGAACCGAAACCTTCATGGTCGGGTTTCATTGAGCGTTTGTCTCAATTAAGAATAGTTCGAATACTTTAATAATTCATCTGCAAATTGTACGTAAGAATTTCTGCAAAATCAAAAGCAAAATCAAAACATAAGTATGGGTTATCAAAGCGTTGGAACTTTGTGCGTTTGCAAAACGGAGGCGAGCATCTTTTAAGTTAGTGTAGTGGGCAACCGTGGGTGTACGATTGGTTTTCCCGTAAATAATTTATTCTTTGCCTAAGACAAAGAGGCCAATATGTACATGATACTGAACATTTTCATTCATTAAATCGTTTCACTCAATACGAAAAATTAGAAGGTACTTTTTTCAGCGATAAGTTTATTACACGGTCATTCCTAACTGACCTAGACTGGAACCAAATACAACCCTCGTCCTTCAATATAATTTAGCTACGTCATTCTGAGCTTTTTGGCTCAAGTTCGCATCAGAAGAAATTAAAAAGCGAAATTAAACCAGGCCATACGCTAATAAGATTTACTCAGCGGAACTCTCTTCGTTACGTACTTGACAACGAATCACGAATTTTGACAAATTTATTCACGAAGTTACTGGCTCACTTTACGTCTCTGATTACAGAAATATCCGGCAAAGGAGCCGTGATAACATGCCCTACATTTCGCACATGTTTTGCCTCATCTAAGCTAAGAATTAGGAAAACATTTACATTCGTAAGTCGTAATTAGGCAACCTCGTTTAACATTGAACCTTCCTCTAGTGACTTTAAAAACATTTTAGGGAAACAGTCATTCAATGAGCCAACTCTTCAGATAAAAATTAATTCCAAAGAAGGAGAAGTAATCATAATGCATCTGTGCAGTCTCTTCAATTTCATTCTTCGACATTTGTTATCAATCAGGTCTGGGTAGAGGTTAATTTTCACGCTATGTCTCACTTGTAATGTTTACACAAGCTGTTAGAAAAACGATTTACAAAGAGTTTAGGAAATCATAAAAGTTTTTAAAAGAAATTAACCGAAATTGCTCAG
>VOMN01002668.1:0-39359 GCA_014899125.1 Orchestia grillus
CTAATTTGAAAATGGGTTTCCTTTTTTCTGGGACACCCCGAATAATGAGGTTATTAATTTTGCAGTTGCGACCGGCGAAATAAATGAGGTTTTAAATTTTGCTACTGGGACCTGCAAAAGTAATCCTACTATATAATAATAACCCAGTGTTGATTGCTTGGTCGGTTCGTCCGTCTCTCTGTCACGCTCATCAGGATTTAGACGTGAGAAAAATCAGGGTCCGTCATAGTACAAATAACACTATTTCATGCCTAATTTACCGTAAATAAATAGACATCTTAAAAAATTAACATCATCTATCCCGCCATTTTTGGTAGGGCACGTTTACTAGTAAAGATATAAATTTTACTGCAATGATCGGCGAAAAAATTATGAAGTTATAAATTTAGCGACTGTGGCTGGGAAAAATGTTATAAAGGTATGATATTTGTAGCTGTGATCGACAAAAAGTGATAAAGGCATAGGATTATAAATTTTGCAACTGTGATTGGCCAAAATTAAGAGTCCATATTTCCTCTCGTTGCAGGGGCTGGAGAATCCGGCAAGACGACCATCATCAAACAGATGAAAATTCTTCACTTCAATGGCTTCTCAGAGGAGTGAGGATTTTTCGTACTTTGTATGTAGTATATATGCTATGTCGAATCATATCTCGAATCGTGTCCATTGAGTCTCGAATTATGCGTCAGCTCGCAACACGTTCATTTATGTGAACAATGGACATGTATAAATTTCACTCCAAGAATAAAATCTCGCAGCGGAACTGGCACACCTTTCACGCAAAGTTTATTTTATCAATGGAGAATGAATTCGTGATTTTACTGTCATGCAGGGTAGCAGTTTCTTAAATTGGAGCATCTAAAATAACTTTTCCTGATTGATTCTACACCTATATAATAACGGTTGAAGAACATTCCCAGGCTGGCCCCAGGTAAGAAAACATTTTAAAAGCCTCTGTCACTACAATGAAGTCGGCCGTGAAGTTCCCGTAGGGAATGGGGAATCTGTCAAACGTTGGGCACCTACTTCCGAGCTAGAACTCATTTCAGTCGTATATGCCGATTTTTCAGGAAGCTATTAAGAGTATTTAAGAATATATCGGCAATTTTTAATGCATACTTTTGCCAAAAATGGTGTCCTGACCCACGCGCAGAGATGGTGGAATCAACATGTTCCCCTAAAACTATCCACAGATCCCTACAGATTACGAGGCATTTTAAAATTGCAAAAGCTTCAGCAATTCATCTTGATAAAAGCGTATGTAATCAAACAAACTGCAATTCATATACAAAAGTAGTTACTGCAATAATTTGATCGTTGTGGCCAGGAAAACTTATTCTATTATTCAGAACTCAGGACAAATTAAACGTACCAGCAGACTCGGAATTTTCATTTATTCGAAAGCTAATTGTTTATGATTTTGGGATTCATCAGAATATCACTCGACAACACTTCTCATTACACTTACCTATTATTCACAGGTTCTTACGAAGTGCTTTCATGTATTGCAACATATTATGGATCAATTATTAATAGTTTGACTCACCATTCAACTTGCGTCACAGTCGTTAAGACACCGCAAATGCTGGCGCTGGCATCGGGCTTGGGACGCCCCGTCGCCTTCATTATAGCATCTGAAATACCCGACATGTGGCTGTTTATAAACAATTCTTAATCATTTTGGCTCTGTATGAAGTCAAATCAGAACTTTACATTTGCAGGCTTCCGAGCTTTCTTTCTAAAATACAATTACGTACACAACAGGACGTACTATACATAATTACGTACACAACAGCACGATCCGTACAAAATTACGTACGCAACAGTACGATCCGTACATAATTACGCAAACAACAGCACGTTCCTTACACAATTACGTACACTGCAGCACGATCCGTACACAATTACGTACACAACAGGACGTTCTATACATAATTACGCACACACCAGCACGATCAGTACACAATTACGTGCACAACAGCACGATCCGTACACAATTACGTACACAGCAGCACGATCCGTACACAATTACGTGAACAGCAGCACAAACCGTACACAATTACGTGCACAGCAGCACGAGCCGCAGGAAGAGGAGGAGGAGGTTACTGAAGTTTAGTGTCCAGCTGAGCAGTTCAGCGCTCACAATTGTAGATTAGTCTGCGTTGGAGGCATACAAATTTTGACTGTGGGAAGAATATTGTCAAGAATGTGACCCAAAGTATTCTGTGAATATTTTGAGGATTTCATATACCTCTAAACATTGCTACGAATGCTCCGTGATTGGTTAGTTAAATCCCAGACTTGAATCTCATTAAAGTTTTGACGTGAACATTAATGAATTAGTTTCGCGTGAAAACAGATTCAGAAATGGTTTGGCGACGATTCATAAAAAAAAGGATGATTCAAAATAATACTGAAGGGCAGTAGTTGTTAATTACAAATGAAATATTTGGCCTCAAAATGACAAAAAATTGATCACCAAATATTGAATTGCACACATTCTTTTCGGTCCTTCTTGAAGCTTTTAAAGTTTCTATTAGAAGAAATTCTTCAGGTCATATTTTCCGAAGCTATTAACCTTGCTTTAATGCACATCTTGCACAAATTACATTGAGTTTCCTACAAGAAGTTTATTTATTCTATTTTCTAGATGCTTAATCAATTATTTCTCTCCATGCTTATCAAACAACATATCGATTATGCAAGCTTATATAACTTTTAAATCGTGTTGTCTAGGCTTGATTAGTTTTAAAGCTGAAAACTTCACATAAATATCATCTTCACATATTGCATAAAACCACCCAGAGTAATTAAAACTCTTCACAATGGTTTCTTTATCACACAGAGAAAAGAAGGAGAAGGCAACGGAGATTCGTAGGAATATCTTGGAGTCCATAGCGACCATATGTCAGAACATGGCCAAGGTTGGGTGTCAGCTGGCTGACCCGGACAACACGGCAGCAATGGACCACGTCCTGGCGTGCGGAGAACGAATCTTGGGACGAAACCAGGATGACATGTTGAGTACCATCCTTGACCAGGTGCGTCATAATTAATTTTGCTTCTTATAACCTTCTCTTTTTATTATTTTTCGTCTTCTCTGTTGTATGATTTCGGTGAAAACCAATTCTGGGACGAAACCATGTTGAGTGCCATCCTCGATCTCATGCACCGTGAATAATTTGATAAAGCATCAGTAGCTTTCCTCTATTTTTCATCTGTCGACTTGGCGTGTATAATATTTATATTCAGTTTTTCAACAATGGGCCTTTTAGTTGACTGATAGTTTTAGTCTGATGTGACTACAGAAGAGTTATTAAATTAAATTTATTGACTTCTGTTCAATTTTATGTTCCCATGAATAAAACATAGTCTTTGAAAGAGCATTATAGGTATTGAAGGCCTAGTAATTGTATAACGTGAACATTTTTCGGTAAATTATGCATTAACAATAACGAAAAAATTAGAGCAACTAGTATTAAAACAAAATGCACGTTTATACAGTATTCAAAATTGCAAGTATCCTAAATAATTTTGATGTAAGGAATAGAGCAATTTATCACACAGCGAGAGCAGCAAAGTAACAGAATTCGAAGTAAAAACTGAATTTTTCCGTTTAAATTTTCAGCAATTTTACGACTACGTGGAGGCCCTCTGGATAGACGAAGGTGTGCAGTCAGCGTATTTAGAGCAGCATCGATATCAGCTCATTGACTGTGCAAAATAGTAAGACCTATATTCGTGTTCTTCATTTCTGATTACCTGCCCACTGGCACTCGAAACGGCATGAATACTTTTCTGGGCATTTTTTTCGTTATTGCTGATGCAAAAAGGAAAATTTTTCAGCTGTCCTTTCACGAACAAAGCTACGTGATTGTTGTGTTACAATCATTACGTAGGTATTTGGGTTGACAGCCGTCTTAAGATTTCCTCGGAGCCTTTAAAATGTTTTGAGCTTATATTCTATATAATCCAAAAAATGAATTTAATATTCTTGAAAAGAACCCAATTATTCAGCTGTGATTGCCCGGCATGTAACGAGTGGCTCCTAAATTGCGCTGAATGATATGTAACTTAAAAAAATACGATAAAGTACCAACGATAAAGCATAAATGGGACACATTATATGGGATATCTACAATTTTTAACCCTAAGAGACTCTAAAATGGTTTACTAAAGGCACGTTTTCTTTCTGAATGAACAACTCTTTCTGGAAAGAATTGTTTCATACTTGAACACCCCACAAGCGAACATTCAGTAAGGTGTAGCGCGGTATGTTCAGAAATGTGGTCAAGTGGCAGAAAAATTGTGAAGTCAGAGTGCTTGCATTACCAGAGCAGAAAGCAAAATAATTCGTAGTAAAAGAGTATAGAGTATCCTGCTCTATCAATTACATAACCATTAACAAATCATTCTACACGAGCTCGTTCTCAAAATTTACTATTCTGAAAAAACTCATTCATTTCAAGTACTTACTTTCATCTTTTTCTGCTTGTCTACTTCAATATTAAGCAAGAAATTAACTATATTGATCGCAGTTAATTACACTTGAAATAACTTAAGCTCTGCATTCTGGAACCATACATGAATAGGCATGTGGTTGCAAAATTTTCCTATACATATTGCACAACATCGTAACTGCATGTGAGTTATTTTACATGACAGTCTAAAATAATAGCAAACAATCCATTTATAAAATGATTAACAGCTCTAACAGCTATAGTGTTGCGTCGATTGTATGCGGAGGCCCAATGTTATTAATTATTATGAGGGCAGCTTACGTTTTCATACAATTATCATCATTTGGTACAAGAACCAAACTGGATTTTGGTAGACGAAACATTGGCTCCTCTATTCCTAGTGCTGGCAAGTAAATGAGAATACCCTCTTAAAAAAATCTCCCTCTCATCCCACAGTTTTCTGGACAGAGTATCATCAATACGGGATCCTTCCTACGTCCCTGATGAGAAGGTGAGTTTGGCTCGACGTACTCAATATTGCCTTGCAAAACTAGGTTTGTTTCACGGACAAGTTGGGTGTCAACGAGATTTAAATAAGTCATGGCTCAGCCACTGACAACGCAGATGGAAAAACTGGCATGTTAAAAATGTTCCTAGTGAAGTTAATAGTGAAACTCTCCACCAGAATAAGATGTATTTGAAAATGATTAGCAATGTTAGCAATGTAGGGATAAAACCATAACTACGTAGTCAAGTAAGTGTGCAGATCAAGTACCAAGGAGGTAGCGGGAAAGCTTCCTAATTATTAGAGCGTGAGTCATCTGGCAAATTAGTCAACAAACATCTCATTCCGCAAAATCGTTCGAATTTTTGGAGAAAATGATGCAATGTGAGTGAAATGCAAAACTTCTATGAACAGAGTAGGAATTGATTAATTGAGCAGTTAATGTTTTTTCTCATTTACACTTTGTACTGGCTGCAGTACTGCAATTTAATGATCTGTAGTGGTCTTGAAAATTTCAGCTAAATTAAAGCTAAAATTTTTCAAAACATCCTCAGCCATATCAATTTTCCAGTCTCCACTAGGAGGGTACACAACTGAAACTTCAATGTTTTGCATTGACCGTGTGATACAACTGAGTAGTTCAAAGAAGTTCAATTAATTAAGCGTTGCATAGATCAACATCCAGCAATATATGATGGTTAATCATAAAAAACTGCCGGTCTGTGAATGATTTGTGTGATTGATTTGGTTAAATGTCGAACTCTGAAATTTACCTCCGAAAAGCAAAACATTAAATTTTCATAAACGCGCATCTCTGTCTGGGCCTGTGGGCAACAACACGTTGAATTTCTTTGTTTGTTCATTTCTAGACTCCTGAAAATTAATTAATCTTTCATTTACAATCAAAGATTGATGCAAACCTTCAAAAGTTCAATATTATAGATAAACTTGAGTCAAATAGAAGTAAATTGCTACTAATTAGCTGCCCTGTGGACGTTGCGAGATGACTTTGATTTACTTCAGAAAGGTAAACGGAATGTCGCTCATTTGGATAATTCAACTGAAATTTTAGAGCAGCTCGACACTCCAGCAACTCAAAAAAACATTGAATGTGTTTTTAGTGAGACTAATGAAACTTCGTTGAGGTAGTTGAAAAGCTGAGAAATCTTATGTGGATTACACTTCAAATATACCCCTACTATTCTCATCAAAAATTATTGCAATTGACAATGAAGATAAAATATATAGAGCATTTAAAAAAATTGAGAGCAGCCTTAACTCGGAATTTAGTTCTTACATTTTATAGTACAAATGCAGTGATGTAAGTCTGTACTCAATGCTGAGAAACTGGCTTCTGTGCTTTCATCGTATGACATCACTTGAAGACTTAGTTTTAGTCGTATTTTGACAGTAACGTGACCAAAATGTCTGCAAATCAGCATAAAAATCGAACTAATGTGTTTAATAATGGACTAATGAATTTTGTTTTGTGCCATTAAAATTTCTTAAATGATTTTCAAAGCGTAAATGCGTACAATACCCCACTACATCAGCCAACTTCTAATCTGTTCGAACCTAAAAAGTTAAACAAGAAAGAAAAAATACACCCATCCTGAGAACCTCAAGCACATTCGACGTATATTTTATAATTTTCTCCCATCATTGCTAAGTATTCAAGTAAAAACCACTAAATTCGTCATCTTTTTCCAGGACATACTCAACAGCAGAAGGATGACAACGGGCATATCTAAAATAGAATTCGAGGTGGCTGTCGAGAAGAAGTACGGCGGAGGCAAACAGATGTTCTGGATGTTCGACGTCGGAGGGCAAAAAGGAGAGAGAAAGAAATGGATACAGGTGCTTCCTAGCCTACACCGCGCAACATAACTTTTGTTCCTTGATGGTTATTTCTGAACTTCGCTTATTGCAAAACTATGCGAAATGCCCGACATTCCGGCAGAACTTAGCTTTTGGACTATACTCGCGCGGTATTTATTGCTGGTAATACATAGAAAAAAAAGCAAATTTAAAAATTCTTTCAGACCACGAAATCAAAGGCCTATAATTGGAAATATTCGTTCGTTTCCTCAAGCTGAAAAAAATTGGAAGTTATGCTTTTACGTCATGAACAAGACAAAAGGGAATTTTGCTAGTGCTACGAGTATTTCAGTACGAGCATAACGAGTAGTGTTACGAGTATAACAGTACATTAAAATATAATATTGCAAGATATAAGGTAAGTTTACCATCGTTCTTCGCCTGATAATAGCGAGAGAAACTGGACTGTACCCTGTAAGAGAGCAGCCACCAGGAGCAGGCCAGTGCCCCAGCTCGTGTGTGTTGAACATGCTTGCCGTGAATGGAAGGAATGGTTTTGCATGTGAATTAAACGAAATATTTCATTGTTTCGTAACAACGAAGCCGTTAGGTGTTGCCAATCTATCAGGAATACGATGTATTGGATATCGTTTTTGAATGTGTGATTGTTTTTTCGCAGTGCCATCAAATGAATTCCTTTTAACTGAAGATTGTATTGTAATTTTTCGCTTAATATGTTTTGTCGTGTTTTGCTAAACATAACTCTGATAAATATTCACAAAAGCTACTGAATTACGCGGAAAAATGTGTAATATTCTCCAAAGAGGCAAAAAATTGCATCTTTTCACAGGTCTGAAAATAAAAATTAGTACTCAAAAATTAAACGATTGAGGCTCGTTCAATAATTTCATGTCAAAGACACAATTAGCTGGTACACTTGGCCTCATGAATAGAAATTGTCATCTTTAGCAAGGGAGGACAAACCGAAAAGCAATATTTAGACACGGCACTCTGCTATACATCTAGGCGTGGCACTCGTATAGCCCCTCCAACACTCGTTCCTTGATGTACAAATTCGCCATCTTTTTAGTCACTTCGCACTTAGAGCAGTGCACAAGGTCAATGGAACTTTCTGGGTAGGTGTGATTTATTCTACCGTTACCCTGCCGCATCGTAGTGGCAGTTAATCGAGAAATACACGAGTCAGTTCGCGAAACCAAGCTTCATTAAAGATAATTGGTCCAAATGCTTTCTTCGTTCATAACGATAGCATGAGCATACACCCCTGAAGATATACTGCACGCATGTGCCTTGCTAGCATGATAAAGAGATGACGGTAAAGTAGGTTAATATCATTACTCTGAGGCTTAGTGTATGGTTAATAAATAGTAACGTTCCTTGATTGAAAATGAAATTATTGTTAATATTCTATTCGATTTTATCTGCCGTAAAATTTCTAAATCCCTCTAGACGTGCAGAATGCGATTCCCCTTTTGTTACTGTTTCCCATAGCTAATTGGCAACAAATGAATTACCTAAGAATTCTTTGTGTTTTCTATTCCACTGTAGAATGAATATTAACATTTATAGACTAACCACACAAGTACTGATCTTTCACTGGTGACTATTTCTTGTATTAAAATTGTAACTTTCCATTTTTTCACTAAAAAACATCATTTTGACGCTAAAAAATTCTTTTTATGGTTAGTTCTACGAGCTTTCAAATTTACCTCTTTTCAATATAATATCAGTAACCAATGTTAAACCAGCATGATACAGGAGTGAAGTTTCATAAGAATTATCTCCTTTTTCTATTGTTTTCCAATGAAACGTGTTAGAGAATAACACGTAATGACCTGGAACCAAATTTTTGGCCCATAGTGCTTTTTTCCATCTTTTCTAAATGCACTTAAAATTTTTTATCGAACTGGATGCCCTACTAGGAAGTCGACGACTGAAAACGTCGCTTAAACGTGAACCTCGATCTCAAACAAACGACTAACACTGATCTGAAAATATCATTGGACATGTGAGCTCCATGCGATAAATCTGTAATCTCGGAAGCAAATTCAGGCGAATGCATCTTACTGCTGGTTCTGAATAGTAAGACGTTCAACTGAAAAGGTTCTACTTCTATCATACTTCATTAAAATGATCATAAATTTTCTAAGGAAAACTGCTGGCAACGAATTGATAATACGATTGGAGCTTTCAGATTTAAAATGTCCTTTTCACTGCGAAAATGTCAAGGATAATATAACTCATTTGTTAAGCGGTAACCCTGTGCGTTGAATGCAAATGTGGAGCATCAACACTGTGACTATTCATTTACTACTTATGAATTGGTGTTCTTCATCAGGTATTTGACGGTATTCAAGCGGTTCTTTTCTTGGTGGCTTCGAATTGCTACGATCTGAAAACACTAGAAGACGACTCAACGAACAGACTAGAAGACTCTTTGGACATCTTTGAAAGCGTGTGGAGATCTCGGTGAGTGTACATCTTCCTTACTTAGGAAGAGTGTTGCGTAGAAACAAATTTTGTCGCTTGACATGCGTGCATGAACGAGGGGCAGTCGAAAAGTTCTCTGATTACTCGTAAAATATCCTTATGTGTAACGTTTTACAAGTTCGTACAAAGGTTTCAACCCTGAATTAGCGGGTGGAAACTTAGGTTTTGAAAGTGCGCACGTAACAGCGGATCGAATATGGGAAAATAACTGCTTTGTTTAAAAAAAAATGTGTTTAGACAATTTATTTGAGAACTGTTTGACGGTCCCTCGGATGTCTCTCGGCCAGCTGGCATGCAAACACGCATAGAAACACATGTATGTACTTTAAGTGTTGCAAACATTCGAGTATTGGAAAGGCTATGTAGGCTGTAGGAACTTTGCTAGCAAAGAATTTAGTCAGTCGTTCCGCAATTCAACGGGAAATAGAACCCTACATACGTTTTCTCATGTCTCAATCTCGTCTTTTACTTCGACTGATTTTATTGGTGAATCAGCGAAAATTTACGAAAATAAGAACATCGTGAGTGATGTTCCACTTCATTTGTTCGCATTTTGCGCAACCGCAATGGCGTAGAATCAATGAGCAAGAACAGTTACGTAAAGAGCCATTACGAGCTATAGGCTCTACTTGTATTCAGATAGAGATTTTTTATCATCCATGATTAAAACAGGCACATTAAATGCACTTCTTCTTTTCAGATATATTTTTTATATCCCCCATGAATAAAACAGGCACATTAGACGTACTTTTTCTTCTATTGAGATATATTTTTTATATCTGCCATGATTAAAACAGGCACATTGAACGCATTTCTTCTTCTATTGAGATATATTTTTTATATCTTCCATGATTAAAACAGGCACATCAAATGAAACTCAAAGTTCGTCATAAACACAACTGAGTGGACGCGCGTGCTTTACATTTCAGGTTCCTGGAGACGGCGGGCTTCATCGTCTTCTTCAACAAGCAAGACAAGCTCCGCGAAAAAGTGGTTGTCGAGAAAAAATCAATCGAAGACCATTTCCCTGAATACAAGGACTATGCAATAAAACCTAAAGGTGATTATCATAAATTAGAACGTGTAGGTAAAAATTGATAATGGTTGGTTTAAAAAAAATTGAGAGGAGAATAAACCGTCTTTTTGTTGCAGGGTCGGTCAAAGGTACTCAGGTCAATAGTTTAACGAGTTTAATTTATAAAACAGCATGATTATTTTGCTACCTAGGATTCGCTGTTGCTTATGAATTTTTGTAACATAAGCTTGAACAGGTGAATTCCGCTTCTTTAAAGTTGATGCGGTGTCTGAATAAATCCAGAATAAACCAAATTATAAAGGCAGGTAGACTCCATAACAAATTGTAGGACTTGTTTGACCACTTTTTCCTTCTGGCCCTTGAATACGATCGTTGCTTGTGGCATTAACTTTCGAACTTGCGCAAATACCAGTGATTCATTTGGGGCTGGCCTCCTTTTCCCTACGGGATGACTGCTCTGGCTAAAAATGTATACGTGTATGTTAGTGCAAATCAAGTGTGCCTGAAATTGAGACTGCTCTTCGCGGGAAGTTGCGATAGCTCGCCCCAAACGTATCTAAATTCGATTTTTTTCAATATTTCTTGAACGTCACAAGGCTAATATAAAGCTGATGGGATCATGACATAATTAACAGTTTGTTTTTGATTTCATCCGGCATAAGTCGTCAAAAATCTCAACACCTGTACAATGACAGGCTTATGACTTTCACTGCAGTCCTGCTCTCGCACGTGCCTTCCAATTGCCAGGGCAGTTAGTTTTTCAAAGAGAATTTTCTACTTTTACGACAATTGCTCATTTTCTCAACAGATCAAGTCGCTGGAGAAGACCCTGAGTACTTGAGAACTCGATGCTTCATCCGAGAACTCTTTTTGGTGAGAAAATTAAATCTTTGATCATGTGAGAACTGGAAAAACATTCGAAATGAGCTCTGATTCAGGTTTTTGCCCTGCTTTTATTGGGTCTCAGAACATATAGGTAAAATTGTTTTTGTCATGCACTGGGTTAATTTCATTTCTTATTTGTTGGAAGTAGGCGTGCATCTATGGTACTATTTAACATCTAAATGCAGTTTATAAGACGTCCTAGTAGCAGCGTATGGAAACGCATTCGAAGCTTCGTACTGCTAATCAGTATTCTATGAAAATTATAAACTGACCCACCGCCACGGAGGAAGACCATTTAAGAATCTTTTCCATCCAAGACTCAAGCGCTTTCGGACAAAATTTGAACTTGCTTAGGAGTAGGACCAGGGTGTATAACAGAAGGTGTCACAGGATGTCATTTTCAAGCTTGACCTAAGAAATTTTTCAAGAATTCTAAATTGAGAGGTACTGAAGATTGATATTGTCTAAAACAGCATTACAAAAGAACATGAAAGTAAATAAAATGACTGACCATTCAAAATCCCCTAGTTATTGAGAGTGAGTGTGTATCATAGTATGTATGTAAATACCCGCTATCAGAACGCTGTGCTTTTTGGATATGAATGATTTGAAATTTCGGTGAGCCATCTTAGTTTGAGTGCATATCGCACTCTCATCATAGGTCAGTGATTAACTTACCCATTTTTCACACGTTATGCAGGGCGTAAATTCACGATAATAAAAAATTTCATTTTAGCAGCCTTTGACGCAAATGATATTCAAAGACACATTTCGTTAAGCTGAATGAGTTCGATGTGTATTTATTTTTTGAACGCGAGTCTCCTGATTTATTATATTTGATGTATAACATCCGATTGTGACTACATTGTACCGCCACCATTCTTTGCTTGTAGTACAACTTTTATTTCATGCTCTTGCCACAAATTTGCACGTTCATAGGATTTTTTGTATACATACATATTAACAAGTGAATAACACCATGGAGGGTAAGATACAATCACCTTTAATAACGTTTTACTTTCAAGCTCTGGAGCAAACCCTTGATCATCATCAGTAATGATCAAATCTATAAAAAAATTCGGTACATAGGTGGTGATACAAAGCAAGACAACATAGATATAGCATGCAAGCTAGAATATTGATGAAGTAATCAGTACACTGCTCCTATTTTAGAACATTCAACTTCACAGAAGAATTTTTAATATTACGGGATGGATTGTGTATATGAATTAACCCTAGACCAACTTTATAGCCTTACATAGCATTGCTTGATACCTGATAACATTCTTCAATTTTAGGGCTCGATCTAACGCCATCTCAAGGAAAGAAGCCTTTTTAATTTGTTCATACCTCAAAAAAAGTTTTTAAATTTTTCCAATATGCCATTAGGAAGCCTGTTTTTTTCAGGACATCTCGAGAATGAATTTCGCGGCGCTGAACGACCGGCAACCGTCCGTGATCGCCTTGGGCATCACCTTACCGGACCGGGGACACAAGAGAGAAATTTACTGCCACTTCACGACGGCCACAGACACCAACAATGTCAGACTCGTCTTCAAAGACGTTCACAACATGATCATTCTCATGAACATTACCGCGGTAGGCATGCAGTAAGTTTTGAGGACCCCACACACCCTCATAGCTGTGTTAGGCCTGGTTTGGATATGTGTATGTTCACCAAGAGCTGGACCTACATTGGTGTTTATGATGCTATTGAAAGTAAAACTTTATAAGGAATTAAATCCTTTGTGGCAACTTTTGCTTCGATAGAAGCTACAACTTTTCATCATGGATTTACTTAATCAAAACTTGAACGTTGACGTGAAAAATTTTGTGAAAAACATTTATGTTAGATTGGCTGCTCTAAACGTTGTATATTTATTGTTATAGAAAAACGTACGACCGCAGCCATACATGGGTTTTAGATGTGAGAAGAAACTATTCTATAAAAAAAATTGTGACGAATTGTTGCTCCTTCTTTGATCCGTATACTAGTTGATCTCAATTGACCTTGAACACCTAACATCTGTCTAGAACATTTGCAAAGAATATTAGCGCCAGGAGCCAAACCAGGACATGAATGGTTAAAAAGGGGTTCCACTGTGCTCAATATTGTTACTGAAAATGAATTTTGTTTTAAAGTTTTTAGTGCGGTGAAGGATCTAACGGAAAGTGATTTATAACTTTTATTTAAGCCTTTTTTGCAGCTCGTACTACATATGTCGCAGTGGCTGAGAACTAAAACTTGTAATGAACATTCTTAATAGCTCATAAATTGCGTGGGTCAACGCTTGCAGAGCTATAAAAAATGGTTTGACAGCTTGTAATTCTGTCTTTTCAATACAAAATGACTCGCACCTTAATATCCCACGTAGACGTGTATCAAATAAAGCCGTGGGGAGATGGCATATCAAACAGCCGTGGGAGGTGGCTTATCAAATTGTCGCGGAAACTTGCGCGTGAGCGCAGGCATTTGTATCGAAATTATTGACTTATAAGAGAAAGTTAATTTCGACTCCCATGTATTTAACTGCTAATTTTTCCTCTTGTGTAACTCGAGCTTGTTTTCTTCGGAGCTTTTTAGGGCATATTTCTTAACTATCGTTAAGATAACCAAAATTAGAAATGGTTCAAATCTAAAACGACTGAGTCCTGTTTATACTGCGTCCATCAAATACTGATTAATCCGAACGTTTCTAGCACACCAAAATTTCTATTGAAAAATCAGGCAACTCCAGAAAACTAATCCATGTTTTGCTTCTAATATAAGTCTGAATAGGGGTACATGAATCTAGCCGATAATCTCACTTGTCATCTACATATGCACAGTTTATAAATATGCTGTATATACTGTTGTGTCTTGTGTCAAAATGAACAGAAACATAGTCTATGCGTTTCTGCAGAATTTATTTTTAGAAAAACTGCGTCGGTTTGAAAAAGAGTTCACTAAGCTCCTTACAAATTTCATTTCATTCAGTCGAGAAACATTAGGTTCAGGGATTCTGTTTCAGTAAAATTCTTTTTTCGAGATTCTTGAAGTAACTGCATGGGGTGGATGCCTCCATTACGGTAACAATACAAAACTTTTAGAAAATTTTCCTCGATCTATGTCGGGAATAGGAATAAAGTTTTTGATACGAAAATCAAAATCCTTTGAATATTTTTGCACTCAGATTGATTTCGCCAAACTGCCAGTCTCATGTTTATGTAGAAAATATGTAAGCGTTCGTGACACATGCGTGGAGTATAAATGTACCTGTACATGCATATAAACATAACTGCATAAGTATTCGTACTTAATCTACTGACTCAACCCAGAAAAATTTTTAAGACTTCATGCGTGTAATTATTTACTCATAGTTTGAATGGTCTAAGCTTGGGGTTGGTGCTCGGAGCCCAGTTTGTGTGTGAGATTCTCGACTGCTCAATTGTAGAGCACCACTCGTAAACCATGAATGCTTAATGAAAGGAAAAATATCATATGGTAAATATAACAATAAATGCATGATGTGCAATACATTTTTTTCATATCCTCTTCCTAGCAGGAAAATATTAGTTTTGGTTAAATAATTACCATAGGTTAAATCCGCCATGTACGCTCATGCAGTCAGGATGTCGCTGTATAGTACGGACAGGGCACCCCTAAACTGCGTAACAGCTCTGTAATCGTAGGAATACCACGCTAAAGACACCTTCACACGATCAGTCAAAGTCTGAAAACAGTGTCAGCAGACACCCAATTATGGGCACTGGATGCTTCGTTCTCCATTCGGGAAACATGTCGGACATCAAGGGACTGTGAAGTCCTTTTACGTCCAACCTATTCTATCATCTTTAAGAACGTAATTCTCTTCTTAGGTAATATTTATGCATCTCTATTGTATTTTCCCTCTATTTTGGTTTAGACTATTTGGTATTTCTGTAAATCATAAACGCTTCCGTCTACGTCTTTATTGTTTCTAATTTCCAGCTTTTCCTATATTTTTAGGTCTATTTCATAAGGGTTCGGATGTACAGGATGAAGCAAGATAATTTGCTGATTTGAAAGATCCATGAAAGTGAAGGTTTAACAGACTTGATATTAATATAATTTAAACTTTTCTAAATAGATATGATTAAAAGTGTTCTGTTAATTAAATAGTTTTGAACATCAGGCCGCACAAGTGCCTCCCTCCACTGACAATACACTGCAATACTCGATTTCTGGAGTTCGTGTCCACTCGCTCGAACAGGGCAACCGGAATATCGGTTATTGCTAAGGCCCTATAAGGCTAAGTTGGTCTAAAACCTTCGGACGATCAGCATGCATAGAGGAGTTATGCAAGCCGTTTAAAAAATCACATGGAGCCAAATCGGCCTCGTGCGGCGGCCTCTAAAGCTCGCCCAGCGGGGAGATCAGGCGCCCGTCGCAGTGTTCCCTCAAAACTGACATTGCACATTGAGCCGAATGTGATTTGGTGTCATCTTGCAGCTTCGTTTGATAACAAAATACCGCTGAGAAAGTTCTTCCTCACCGTCGGCTCGTATGGATGCACGCTTACGAGATCTTGAAAAATTCGTCTCACGCAGTGGTCGGACACGTGTGTGTCCACGACAGCAGCATGTTTGCGCCGAGTGATGGGATCTCACGAGTGATTACCTCACCGTTTCTATGTTTTCGGGTGATCTGATGAGCCGTTGAGCTCCTGTGCATCATGAAACCACACTTTCGCTTCTCCTGAATCTGTTCACTCAAGAAAAATATAATCGACTGTCGACCAGGAACAGGGTTTGCAGGGGTAATATTACTGCGAAAACAAAAGGTACGATGGGTGGAGATGATGAAGCGGCCTATTGGAAAAGCATGTAGGCTTTTACAATGAACGAACGTTCTTCCTTGCACCGACACAAGATGGTTTTTAACCCTCAAGAAATTACACGGTAAGAACTATTTGTGCTAATGAGACCATCTTCACCCTCGTTTTACCATACTCCGCTGTTTGGGGGTAAATCTAAATCGGCAGATTATCTACCTATCTTCGTCATACATAGTTTGAAGAAGGTTCAGGTTTTCTTCTCTCTATTATAAAGGTCTAGAGCAAATGATAACAAGAACTAAGTAACCATTTAAATGGTGGAGTTAACCTCCACCATTTAAAGGAGGGGCCAACCAGGCCCTGCTGGCTGATACTATATGAATTGTAAGAGGATCAAGGTAGAGATAGGATGGGGTAAATGACTTAAAACTGAACGACTGAAACTTACTCGGCCGACACAGCTATGTTGCAGTCGGATAGTGAAATCAGTAGTTATGCATAATGACTAACAATTTCAGGCATTACACACAGAATCACTTAAGTTTTAGTCATTTCTTGTAATGACCGATCATATTACACAAGTTGCCCTACCTAAATCTGACCTTGTGAAACTTTACCTATCCGAACCTAACCTAAAATATCGTAACAAATGACGAAGTGAACTAGTTATTACACGGAATGCCGGAAAAGTTTGGGCACTTCACGGAATGCCTGAAATGTTTGGGCACTTCACGGAATGCCTGAAATGTTTGGGCACTTTACGGAATGCCTGAAATATTTGGGCACTTCACGGAATGCCTGGTTCAGTCATCATGTGTAATGACTGATTTCACAATCTGATTTGCGCATATAGAAACTCAAATTTTAAATGATAAAAATTTCAGTTTTATTCAGTTCAGTTTTATTCCAGAACACTTTCGAAACTTTAGGTAAAAGCATATGCATTGTTACGAAAAGTAGTCCAGTGAAGGATTTATTTAAATATATTCATGAATAGTACAAGGGTATATACAATTTTGCATAGCGAAATGAGTCGGAGATGGCGAATGTATGCCAGATATTTCCGATGATGCCTGCGAATGGTAAAGCATACAGTCGGGTTGCACTCGAGATCTTTGATAAGATATGAAGCATCAACAGACGACTGTCGAAGCTGCATAACTTTTTGAGAAAGAACAGCAGTATTTCGGAGTTATTTATAGACATGATTTCAACGCAACGAGGGTCTCCCGGCTCCGCCAGAGTGAAACGCTGTTCGTGATGCCAAATCACGTTAAACATTGTTCAATAATCAAAGAGCACCATTCATCTTGTTGAACTGTGGTAGTATTGAGTCGGTTCAAATACTGTCCAGGAATATTTTCCTTCCAATCAGTATTATTTTAGCGAGTCGTGACGCTTTGCTCATAGAAGTTTAGCTTTGGCCTGGAATGAGAGATATTTACTGTTGGTGAAGAAGAAGAAGTTCCTCAGTCCTCCGTATGTCCAGGCTTGACACCCAGGTGCTCTAAGCGTGGTTGTATTTAACCTATCACTGCATGATTTATAGACAGCTCTTCACCTTTGGAATCAACGCGATAACTCAGCTGTGATAGCGAAAAATATAACAAAGTGCATTGAACGCACGTAGACGCTACGTTACGGGTATTATGACATAAGTCATAATACCCGGTATTATGACATAAGTCAGACCAGCATTCAACAGGTATTATGACATAAATATTACCAGTATAATCCATTTATTGACAGAAGCTAGTGTGCACTAGACCAGATGCACCAAGCCGGGATTTTAGGGACCTACCATAAATCCTTTCCCGGTTCTCATTGAGGATATTGCGGTGAATTGAGTTTAACTGCTTCTCTTATTCTATGTTCCTTTGTGCAGTCGATATTAATCTGGAATGTTCCTTTGCTCTCGGATGTACATTTTTCGTGCTCTAATAAGTCTTTTAACCATTGAAATATTTTTGGAATTTCACATGCATAAAAAGTACTTCACCGTTATAGGTAGTCCGTATTTACAGAAATTAATATGACTAGAAAGCACAGTTTAAATTAGGATTTTCAAAACTAAATCATTAAGTGAACTCGAATTTAGCCCTAGAGCGAGCAGCATTTAGTTCTTCGTTATGTAACTGAACTCACCAGCACTCTAGACAACTCCAGCGTTTAGACTTGACTTCCTCCTGCTTTCTCAGGGAGCTTTTCCAACAACCTCCAGGCTAATTGTGGAGTTCTATGATTAAATAGATGATAAAGCACACTTTTTCGTACAAAATAAACGCCGTTTTGAATGATAATTTTTCCCAGTACTTTCCACACCTGAACAGCGCAAAATCCTTTACAACGTTGGAAGCTTGTACGTTGGAATTTTTTAGCATTCCCCACGAGTCTGCTTCATTTTAAATTAATCTTACCACAAAATCTGCTCCGGAGCACAATTTTGCTCAGGCAACAGTTCGTCAGAAAACAAACATTAATTGTCACTGTCTACCCTGCAACGCAATTTTTCTTTTGGTGTATTGCAATTCATCTCAGCTCATAAGTCCCATCTGCATTTATTTCCTCCCCAGAGGACAATTCGCTCCAGAACCTAACAGTCACGGCACGCTCTTTGTCCTAGGACTGCTATTGCCCTGGCATCGAATTCGTTCCAGAATCTTATTTGTGCCAGCACATAATTCGTTCAAGAATCTTATTTGTGCCAGCACATTATTCGTTCAAGAATCTTATTTGTGCCAGCACATAATTCATTCTAGAATCTTATCTGTGCCAGCACATAATTCGTTCTAGAATCTTATTTATGCCAGCACATTATTCGTTCCAGAATCTTATTTGTGCCAGCTCATTATTCGTTCCAGAATCTTATTTGTGCCAGCACATAATTCGTTCCAGAATCTTATCTGTACCATCACATGATTTGTTCCGAAACTTCAACTATCCCAGCACATAATTCGTTCGAGAACCTCAATTGTCTTAGCTCATAACATGGCCCAGAACTTGAATTTCTGGGCATGCAAGTCAATTTAGCAATACGTTTTGTTACTGCAATTCGCTGAATACAATTCGCGCACTTGAAAACTTCAAAATTTTCTTCAGGAGAAAAATTTTCAATTCACCAGAGCACCAAATGATATATGATTGATCCAAATTATTCATCTTGACGTTAATGAAGTAATTAAGTCACGTCAAGGAAAATTTTCACTCTCTTGCGTAGTACTAAACAACCGTAGTAGTCGACTTGTTAAAAGTTGTCGTCGAATTATAGTGCGTAGAAAATCTCGAGATTCGTGAAATATTTTCATGCATACTGTACATACAGCATTAACAGTCCGGAATAATTTCAGGTAACAGAGAAACTGTTGTGATTTGTTCAAGAATAGCTAAAAAATTAAGTTACGAGAGTTGTCTTCGTCAGCACGAGAACTTGAATTACTTGATTCATTGTCACGATTTTCATTGAGGGACTATTGTTTTTTGAGGCTATTTTGCAGGCCATCACGGATGGTTGACCGCGGTGTTTTTGGGGAATATTTTGCGCAGTAAGTGACAAATGATCGATTATATTATTGCAGGGCAGGATAGTAAAGCAATCAAGGGGTACGAAAACATGCTCGTAATTATTTCAAAGAAAATTTACAAATGTCTGCAATTGGAAAACCTCATTAGGTAATTATAAATTTTAAAAAGGCGGATAAAGACTTTCAACGTCAACAGACTTGAAAAAGGTATATTAGCGTTCAAAAACAACAATCGGTGTATGTGGGTGCAAACAAATTGAAAAGATTTTTTTATTTTCAATTTTCAGCTCTCTATGTGAACTTTCTGCCATAAGCTGAAATATTAGAGTAAGTTTTTTCGCAATAACTAAAATTTATCACTAACATACGATGTTTCCTTAATCCTAAAATTGGTAAAATCCTACAAATTCAACAGTAATTGAAGACCGGCGTAATGACAGAACAAATACAAGTCTGCTCAAGTATTCTATTCACAGCTTGAGTACTCATTACTCAAATATTCTATAACTTTGCAGCAAATGCAACTAGCCATTATTGCATTGGTTCTTTTGATAATGTTTTCAATATTTTTCTTAATTTAACTCATGAAACTTTTACCTTGGCTTTTGAAATTCACTTCGACAGTCAAAGACTCTGGGACGTTTCGAGTACATTGAAAAATTGGAAAGCTCCGTACTGCAGCAAATCCAAAACTCGGAAAGCAATATATTTTAGTGATTCCTGGAACAAGTAAAAAATTATAGACTAAGTAGTCATGCAGTGAGCGTAAATTATATGAAAGAGGTTGACAGAGCGTCGTGGCAAACGTTATTTAGAACAAACTGGGGAAGATAAAAGGAAACTGACGCAATGCAACGATTGATTGCAATGTCATAGTTCGAATTTTTAAATTGAGAAACACGCGTTAGTTTGAAATGGCAGTTCCTAATGAAATTACTATTCAAAAGACCCTTATTATTCTGCTGTCAGACAGAATAATAAACTATTGTTTATTAATTATTATTACTAATTATTATTTAAATAAATGTTAACATAAAATAAATAATTATTCATTAACAATTCTGTTGTCAAACACATCTGATTCAATGCTATGCCTCTCAACAAACCCCAAGTATGTTTACTGAGTTTAAGTGATGATTGGTCAGGGTACGGGTCAAACGACCGCTCAAAAGAAGTCACGGAACCGCAGGCAGTCACATTTATTTCGAATGTTTGCGCGGCTTTCCTGGCACTTTGCTTCGCTAATTCATCCTTTTCAGTGCAGCCACCGAATTAAATTTGACGTTTAGGTCAAGAAAGCGCTTATGGTAAAATATAACAGGACAAGTCTTCAAAATGAACTCCCCTCACACAAACATTTCATTTTAAATAAATTGACCAATAGACCTCAAAATTTACATTCACTCACGTAAGTGTTTTTGTAAACTCCACAACATTTCTTAAGTTCCGATATTCAGTAACAGAATATCTAGTGGTGGTATTTCTTTCATATCTAGCGGTAAAGTTTCTTTAATCAGTAGTGGTAACTAAACTATACACATTTCTCTTTATTCTTTTATTGCCGTACTTTGTAGGTTACTGTAAGTATGTGGTGCAAGTGATGTACATAATGACCACGTAAAAACATGTTCAATAAAAACATCAATATTACACGAGTTTCGCAGTGACTCAAATCATGAAAATGTCTTTACTCATGGTTGTGAGAACTACATTTATTAAAAGAGTGAGCAGGAAAACACCTTAAGTTAGAAGAGCTTTTCTTCCGAATTTTCAAAATATACTTCTCCGCTATTTTATTTTCCATTAATTCAATGCCTGCAGATTTTCAAAAAGACGTTATTGAAAGTTAATCAGGAGCGCATATCATGCAATTTTAAAACACAAATTTCTTCAGCTTCTCAAAATCATGCATTCCAAGCATGACTACATTATATCATACTATATAAATTATTTGAACTCTGTCGAGCAGCGCAGACAACCTAAGCACAGCTGCAGAATCAACACATCCCTGCGCTGCAGCGATGGGGTCAAAGAGAAATGAATCTTAGCCTATTTTTCGGCCTTAATCCTAAATAAGATTTATTAAAAAAGCAATCTAGGCCTCTGAATTCCATACATGACATAGCAAAGTCAATAAACACGATTCAAAAGATCAATCAATAAAGTAGAACTTGCGGAAGTGGATAAACTCGATGGACGGCGTGGTTCCGCCTTTTTGCTGCATGAGCTCCGTTGTTTCATAGATGATCTCATGGATGTCTTTCTCATAAACAGATTCACAGATCACCTGGCACAAGCTGTGAATGAAAACAGTTCCTTCATGGGGTAGTCTCTGTGCTTTGAACCCCGGCAAGCTAGCGTGCACCAGTGCCACATCCTTTGGGGCCTCTTCTTCGCTCTCTGAGATGTTGTCGAAAAATCTGTTAGACTGCCTGGTCTCTCCACGACAGTAATTCAGAAATAGGATTTTGGGTTTATCTCTCAGTGCTGGGCAATTCTGGTCCGACAACCTGATCCAAATATCCCTGATGTCCACAAGCTGCCTATCAGCTGAGTAAAAACGTCTCTCATCTTTTCCGTGGCTTAGGAAAAAGAGAATAAGGGAATCTACTCCAATAATATTTCTCAAGATATTTTCCAAAAGGCTGAAAACTTGAGACTTGGTTTTGTTAGGAAACAACTCAACTCTGTACTCCATTTGCTCAAAAACAGACTGCAGGTTGAAATCATCCAGCAATGACCCATCTCTTTTCCATTCTGGATGGTCATCGAAATGATTGTTGAATACTCCAACAAACCCTCGAGGACGAGTCAACAGCCTGTAGGCTGTCGAAGAGCGAAACCCTGGCCATCCAGTTCTCTTCACCTTAAATGTTGATGAGCCCTGCGCAATGTTATGGAGCAGTGAGTGCAATAATAAACCCTTTACGGACTACTGTCATTCCCAGACGGCGTTATAAATAGTCCAGTTCCCCCTCAAATTCCTGGGGCTTCATCCTAAAGTAGGGTGAATATAGGCACAAAGGTATAAAATATGACCAACTGCGTACGTGATTTTTCGTTCATTTAAAGAATAAGCTGATCAATATAGGGTTAAAACGGGAATGGGCAATCAAAATATTGGAAACTGCTTTACCATCACTCATACGTCAGTTGCAGAATTTATAGCATTATTAAACTAAAAAGAATAATAAAAACTCTATATTTTAGAGGTCAAACCCAAAATTGAAAGGAGAATCTGTTTCTGCTGATGATTATAGGGGAAGTGTTTCGAGTTTTATTTTTCTTCTTACCTGTACATCTTTCACTATTGATGCTGGAAAAGGTTCTACAATAAATACTCACCGTTCGCGGTACGAGAGATTTTTCTTTGAATTCTGAACACATTTCACTGATAAATACTGAGCACGATTCCGAAGCTACTTACACTGAAGGGAGAAGCTCCAGGTTTTGAAGGTGGGCGAAGTCGATGGCCTGGCGACCTCTCCCTTCTCTTCGTGTCATGGTGGGGAAGACTAGCCGGTGGAGAAGAAAACCCAGCAGCAACATTGGGTTGCTGCTCCGGTGTTTGTAGAAATGAGGGGTTGGAATATTGTGGGTTATGTAAGGCATAAAACATCGCTTCGTTCCCTTGCGAGGGGGTTTCCTTACCCTTCCTGCCTGTCGTACTTTTTTGACCTTGACTTTTGGACCTATGCTTACTTGACCCAAAAAGATCATCTTCCGTTTCTTCCTGAAATCGAAAACAAATTGTCAGTCATTATGCGCCATATTATTGTGCAACTTGTAGTATGGGATAAAAAACGGCAGGAAAAATTGCTCAGTAAAACAAGCATTTAATCACGCGCTATTCAAAATCTGGTGTAATAGCCCTTGACATTAAAAAAAATTCGTTTCATATGAAGCAAACTTTAAACAAAACTATCTGTAGTGATTATGGTTAATTTACTTAAAACGTATTAAGTAGAAAAGTGGAAGCTAGTTGACTTCAGTCTCGTGGCTCCTCGAGCTGTAGAATTCGGCTGTAGGCGAGCTAAGAACGAGAAGGCGTCAGGTGGCACTGGAACTTAGTTTGCTGTGCGAGATAATACTTATACAATATTTTAACTTGATCTATAGATCTTATTAGAATTAATTGCAGAAGTTTCAATTGTAATAGATTGCTTTTGCTACAGATGTTGTGAACAGGTTCTCGGTTAGATTGGGCCTTGGCTTTCCGAAATACGAAATCGAAGGCTTAGAATGTGTGGGAATGGTGACTGATCTCGTAAATTTAAATTTTCTTTGCTTGGAGGCGGGCTACTGGGGCTAGATATCTGTATAGATTCTGCCATTGTGTTAATGTTCTTGTTTATTTAAGTATATGGTCTTATCGTTCCGGTAATTCAATGGAAAGTCCTAATTAAACTAAGCAGTTGCTATCATCCTTGACCTGAAATTTATGATGGATCACCCATCATTATTCAATATTTTAGAAGCTAGGGCAGCAATTTTAACAGTAAAGGTTAAACGCCAATGAGGGAACAAACTACAGATGGAAGTTGTTCAACCGATGGTGATTGCTGCTTTAATGACGAACTGAAAACTCGGTTGAATATATTGAAACAAAAATGTCATCGTTCAAAACTCACGAGCATCGATAGCATTCACAAGTGTTCTTTTGTGCAGGGTAAGCTACTTCTAGAGTTATGAATTGCTCATTTATTCAGGCAGCTACGTCAGTGTCATAGACTCACCCTCTTCGGCAGCGGCTGGGGCTCATTTTTCGGGTCCCCATCCTGGGCACTCTGAAAACAACACAGTTTTGCTGCAATGTACACGCCATATATATCAAATCTATCTTCAGACTAAGTTGAGTAGGTATTTTCATAAATACGAGTTCATAAATTGTTCTGGAAAAAACTCCAAATAGCTATTCTCGGCACGTACAGAATATGTAGGTGTTCATGTTCACCGAGGTTATCGATGACACGAAATGCAGCTTGAACACACTGAACTTTGACGCACAAAAACAACAAAAACTCTTTTTCAAAAAATTTACTCATCTGGCTTTCTATTTGATCAGTGGAACTTAGCACAAACAGATTTTGTTTCCAATTCATTCAACAATTGGACTTCCTAGAAGTTGGTTTAAATCGAAACATTGAATTAGTCAGTGTTGCCGTAGTTTCCTTGGTCATTAAAATAATTTTATCAACTATATTTGTCTTGCTGCTTCATGTGAGAGGCTTGACATACTTACGGCCCCGATTTTGGAGAGATGCCTTCGTCCATTGATATGCTGCAACAAGGGCTCTCGGCCAGTCAGCGACATGAGACACAACGTGCATTTGTACACTCCCCCCAAATCCTGTTTTCAACAAAAAATTTCCTTTAGTCAGTGGAACTATGTTTGTTATTGGTCAGTATTTAAAAATCAGAAACATAAAACGAGGTTGTTATTTGTGTAAATATTTGATGGAGTTCGTCAAGTTTCATCGAATTGGTTGCGACTTAGCCCGACGATTCGAAGCAATGCTGTTATAAAAACAAAGACACTATTAAGACTCTACTTGCCTACTCAGTAACTATGTTCATTTTAGTAGATATGCAACGTTTTAGTTTTTTCTGTTTGCTAAAATATCAATTGAAAAGTAGATAAAGAGGAGAACAGCTCGTCCTTAGTTCTTAAGAACTAGGGCACACTAGGGATTCGTGACAACGATGTGTGCCTGTGAAACAAGTAGCAATGACCTAGCAAAAATTTAATTTACGATTATTTTTCAGAATCAGGAACAATTTGAAAAGATCAACAATGCAAAGAGTTTATTGTATCTTAACTTTAATCTCACTCACATAAAGCAGGCAGAACGCGCAAACAAAAGTACTCACTTCAATATAACCGGCCTCCAGTTCGGACTGAATAGCCTTCTCTCCCACGGAATCGTTTTGCAAATCTTCAACGGGTTTCTTCGGAACTTTCAAAATTCGTTCCGGTATTTTTACATTCGGTTTTCCTGCAGGCTTTTCTCCAACTGGAACTATTTTAATGTTTTCCACACCTTGAGCGACTTGAGAGACTTTTTTCATGTCTGTCTTCTTACGGTGTCCGGAACTTTTGAGGTGGTCCGTCAAAGGTTTTTCACCGGAAAGGAAAATGGCACAAGAATGACATTTGATCTTCAGATCATGCCCTGTAATGATCTTATCCTGTACTGCTGCCCGAACACTATCAGGAAGATCGTTATATAATATTGGGTACTTTTTGGGGTATTGAATACCATAAAAAAAAATTTTGTTTCTGTGTTGGCTCCCGTTCAGATGTTGCAAAGGATGAACTCCCAGAGGCACTTCACAAATGTTGCAGTAGAATACATCGTCCTCTGCAAGCCGAACCTCCCCTGACTGGAGGTGTTTTCGTAGACCCGTAGTCATTCTACTGCCGTTCAATTTTTGTTCTTAGTGAGAGAACATGAGAAAAGCAGTTAATAATTTGTAGTGTTGAGCTCGACTGTGAAGTTGCTTTTCGGAGCTTATCGCAGTAGCCGATGCGTTTCTGTCTTCTCAGAAATTCTAGAGCGCGAATAAACAATTAGTTCATTAGTTTTTTAAATGGTAAATAGAGTTTGTTAGCATTGATTTTAATCCCCCACGTTCTGCACAAGGGTTTTATGCATCACGCCCTCTACAACGTCACTCGGCGAAGTTCGAAAACATTTTTAGTAAGGGTAAACATTCTTTGAAGGAATCGTCATACCAAGCAATAATTATCACTGTCACACGGCCTATTTGACTTACTTAAATGAACTGTGTTAATTGTATTTATTTCAGTTAATTTGCAAGCGCACACACACTGCTGGTGAGTTTGCCAAGAAGCTCCGGCTGCGACTCCGCGACCAGACAATGATAGCGAGGCCGTAGCTCCTGATACCACGCGATAACGATGTTACATACACTATCGTTCGTAACCATCCGTAAAAAATATTCCGATGACTGCTATCATATGACCTGTAAAATAAATGTTTGTTGTACTCGTTCCATTGCCAACTCGACAGTTGCTCAATTGAATAATTGAAATGAAATAATTTTTCTCGTAGTTACGAGACCATTCTCAGTGTTTTGAAAAAAAAAATCGTCGTACTGCAGTAAGAATGAGAGGGGGGGAGTTAGTACGAAGAGCTTCTCATTACATCAGAGACTGACACACTATGCAGTCCACATGTTCGTGGTGGGTTTTTTTCCAGATCTGTTTCTCTCTCTATATATAGGGTTAATTTTGAACCTTTTGCAATTTCGATACGCAGAATAAACAAATACATTCCTTAACCATTTCAGCTTTTCGTGTTCCAATCTCATATTTAAAGGTCTTTAGTTTCTTAGTTACCGCTACAAAACGTTACAAAAACTTTGGTTTAGAATTTAAGAAACTACCATAGGTCTGCCAACAACTGCTTCCGAGTAGCATTGAGTTTATTGTAGTTTGCTCATCCGTTTTCTTCGGAATTGCAGTTACACACTGAAACACAGCATCAACTGCTTGTATTTCATACCAGAGCAAAATCACAAAATGTAAAAATTGATACCGTGGCGGCAGCGTTTATCAGATGAGAAGAGTCGACGTGGGAGTGCTGTTCAAGTTTTCAATTTTGCGTTCTAGCTCAGTTTTTTTTACGTGATGCTGTTGCGCAATCGGCATTCTAAATATTCTCATGAATTTCTTATCGACCTAATGATTTAGGTCAGGTGAAACTATGTCCTCTTTAGTTGACAACATACTATTTTCCTTGACGTAATTCATTTTTTCGTAATGTAGGTGAAACTTATTTTTTTCCTCCGACTTGCCAGATTCAGCTCCACGGATCAAAGCCGAGATATCTAAAAGGGTATTCTGACTATTGTTTTGAATGAAAATAGAAGCGAATACAACATTCCGTAATATCAACTAAAATGAAAATGCACAATTCTTGAGTAAGGATGGAACATACGATTCTACTGATACACGCTCATTATTCACAGGTCACCAAAATTATTTGAAAATCAGGTTTTAGCAATAGCTCATAAGCTTTCACTCGAAAACTTTTATAACTTCACATTGTGTGGGTGAAGTGAAAATTTTTTGACACCTTGTGTGTGGTAGTAGATAAATGATGACCAATTTTGTGCATTGTTACAGTAATCACTGTGCCATATTTTGAGTAAATAGCCCAAAAATCTTCTAATTGTATCATTCACTGAAAGAAATGAAGAGAGTGACCACTTTGCATTTATTAAACACTGAGAAGTAAGAATAGAAGTATGAACATTAAGATCAAACTCATGCAACATTTTCCACAGCTATAGTGTACTTAGTATTCAAAGAAAAAAATATTTGGTCCGTTGATGAAGTCAATTTTAACATCTTCCAAAGAAACCTCTTCAGCATCAGTCTTGAGGGCATTCCACAGGTCATCTTTAGTATTATAATACCTTTCACAGACATAAATCTGCCTCTCACGTACATATGCTCCAGTAGTTCTCTATCAGATACAAATCTGAAGAACTATGCGCCCATTCCATAATCTTACCATGACTCGCACAGACATCGTTCAAACAGTGTGTTGTAAGCCTCACTGCTTGCGATGGAGCATTGTCATGAACGAAAACCAAGTTTCCTCGGAATACCAAGCTATTAGACTTGCGCCATGAAAGAAGTTCAGCCTCTGGAAGTCAACGTAAGCACCAGCAGTCAATTTTACACAGTCGTTCATTCTTACTCTAGGGGCCTAACAATTTCGCTATCATCAATACCAGCCTTAAACATTGCACCACCATCTCCCTGCTGACACCAAAGCAGATGAGGGCGTCCACATTCCAGAGAGAACTAACATTTCCTTTAATTCCATCGGGTCTGTTTATAGAGTACCTATGCAATGAGTCCCCGTGAACAAAACATGTTCTAACAGCTCCTTCATGTACTTTAGGCTTACTCTAGCCTTTTCCTCTGGTGCATAGCCTTCAAAGAAGCTCATGTACATATCTTCTTTCCAGCATTCGATGAGCCTAGTGAAAATACGGCATTTGAGGCTTTAGCCCACGGGGAGCCCCAACACCCTCGAACACATCCTTACTGGTTTGAAGAGGGCTGGGGCTAACTTTCTTCTTTATCAGATGTATGTAGAGTTCGATGCCGCACACGTGCATTTTTCAGGTTTTCCTTGTCTGAGCGATCATTCAACATATCGGGGTTACTAGTAATTTTTTCAATGTGCGAGATCTCAACCTACTATTTTAACTGACTCCAAGATAGATTACTTCTTGCGGAGCTCTTGCATGATTTTTTAATTCTCAACCGCCGCTTACGTTCATTTGTGGCCAACATCGCTCATAAAGCGACACGGTGATTACTGCAACAATGCACCCAAACGGCGGTCATTTGTTTGCTACTACGCAAGCCGTGTCTAAGTTTTAGGACTGTACGTGGGATAGGATTTCTATAAAGAATAAGATGTTTCAAAGGTTTTCATTTAAAAGTATTTGAGTTATTACTAAAATAATTATTAGCCTATAATTTTGAGACGTAGCGCGCTCGTTAGAACAAAAATTAGCACAATCAATGAGGCTCCACCCGCTAAATCTGTAGTTGCTTCAACAGAGAATGTCGAAGACAAGTGGTACATTTCAGAGATGTATGAAAACGGAGGGTTTTGAAAAGTAGTAGAATGTTGAACTGCTTCGCCACGACGTGATGAAATACACGTGCATTTGGTGATCCAAGCAGACACAGATGTTTGAAATACTTCAATGTAGAACTACATAGTGACGACGTGAGGGAGAATTATGATTATATGAATGAATCATATTCACTTATGAAAGAATCATATTCCCTCAGACCGAGACTAACTATAGAAGTATAAACTAATTTTGATATAATCTATAGCAACACGGTTACATAATGCCTTATTGGAGGATCAACCGACAAAGATTTCTGTGGTGCTACTTCCTACAAGAGAACACAAAATTGCATAAATTCATAATAATGAGACCTTATTTTAACGTGCAATGAAAAATCTATTTTACGACGCCTGAAATACGACGCCCCAAGGTTATATCCTCGTACGTGAGAGTGCGAGACATTGTTCTTGATTAATTGATGCTAATTGATAATAAAACTTCAGTGGAAAAAAGTGGACTTTTGAAGAGTAGACTATGAGCTTTCTGGTAGTTTAAATAATTATGTGTAATGAAGTTTTAAATCTGATTTAAAACAAAATTTTTTGTTTATGTTACGATTTACACTCAAACGAAATATGCATTTATCTTTTCATTATTCACTCAAAAGATGCGCATTTGTTCTAGTAAAATCCAAGGCCACTGAACATGTACCATGTGTATGTATAGTCTTCTAAATCAGAACTTATAAATCTGTGAGTGGACAGATACAGAGTTAGAACCCATTCCTTCTGTACTTAATTTATTTAGAAGTCTCACCTTGAAGAAAATTCAGCTATCGAGGACTAGAGTTTTGGTACTCGTCGATGTGCGAAACTGAGTTACATTTATCCAATCATAGTTTAAATACAAAACGATTGAATTCCAAAATGAATTTTATCACTTACATATAGTTACTCTCAGCACTCTAAATGAACCATATTCTTATAAATAACATTATTTTCATGGCGATCTTAGTGTTGGTCGACCTCTATTTCCTTTGAAATTCCTGCTCATGTTGTTGCTGATGAGAACCAACACATGTTCGCTATTATCGAGAAGCAGATTACGCAAGATTTGATGGCTCTGTGCCGTTGATGTGGCTCTTCACGACTTTAGAGGCTTCAGCCACGTATCATACAACATGATATTTGTGCTGAATTTGAAAGATATTGGTTTCGGTTTTCAAAAAATGGACACTGATGAAGCGATCATTATTTCATCCCGTTTCCAATCAAAATCCCTTTCTGAAATCCGATTCATAACTGACTCAACAATCTCTGAGTTTGACAGCGATTTGCAAGTACCGATGCGGGAACTTTTCATCCATAGCCTTTTTTTAATATTATACATTAACTCAAAAGAGTTTGCTCTTCCTAAAACGAATGTGATTATTGGAAAGGATCTTGCATGAGAATGAATATTTGATACTAATTTAGTAGAAACTTTAGAGCTCAGGTTTGCGAAGAGGTTAGCAACTTTGGGAAAGAAGTTACCAAGCATAACGCTCACATCACAGGTATCGCGTACAAAATGTGAAACGCTGCCTGACTCTGATTGCAGTAGAATTTGCCATCAGGATATGAAGAACGTAAAAAACGATATGGTCTGATCAAAATTTGTGGCTATGTAGACCCCCTGAGCTGGTCAGAGTGACTAGTAGTACTACTACTTTATATTAGTCTAGAAGTAATTGTTCCATGACGTAACATCAATTGAAAAGTTTGACTTGGTGCAGAGTGACACAGAAAAACAGGAACTTTTGAAATGCGTAGTGGCAGCCATATACATCTACATAACGTAATTTTCAAACATTGATAATTTGAATTACTTTCTCATAACAGGTAGTGGTTCAATTGCTGTCAATAAAATTTACTCTTAAGATTTTTCTGTTTATTAAATTTTCCAAAACTCCTCAATTTTCTGTTTCATCTTGGCATTTCCAAAATCGGAAAAACTGTCAAGGATGATCCAACTGGGAACCAATTCGACTCCCTCTCTACAAAGGGACGAGTGGATCTTTCCTGAACTTTAGGTGTCACAGCTCCAAATTATTTTGCGTTTGTCATCAATAATAAGAGCAAACTTGACACAGATTTCGTGGGTGTGAAGAGCAAATAATGACGGCAAATAGTGGAATGTTTCTTTTAGTCTTCGCTCGAAACCGTGAACTTTAAAGTATTTCGGAGTTGGAACTACATTCACCCAAGATATTACTGCTCAGCCAACTATCCACATTGGACAGAAGTATGGAAAAATAGCAGATCAACGTACCACGATTTCGGTATGAATTTTTTTGAAAATGCTTCATACATACATAACCAAAATTACAAAAAAGTCGCATTTCATATTATTCGTACATTTACCAATGTCCTGCATGCATTTGATTTCAGGATATATGAATACTTCAGTCTGCGGTCTTATTAGACATTACTTCAATTGGAGTTAAAGTGACTTCGTATGTGTATGTAAGCACCTTTCTAGTCTTTCCTTTCCTATGGAAAGAGTGGCTACTTCGTAGTTCAAGAGGTCCCTAAGGGGAATAATTTCAGAACATTTGTCAAGGTATTCCTATTTTCCCTGCAATACCCAAGGAATGAAGGTAACTTCAACTTAAAGGAAACTTGTTTTCCCCTAGGATCATCATCAGGTTTTCAGCCTGTTCCCCGCTAGGATTACTCTTGGAAACGCTCAAATTTTAGACAACTTTTTTGATCAACATGTAAGAAGAGCACACTCAGAAATGGCCAGTCTACAACGAGAGATACTAAGGAAAGACAGGCAAACTCGGCTCAAGTATTTTTGTCAATTTGACATTTGTCGAATTAAGTCGCAAAAAGTTAAAAAATTCGAGATGGGTAAAAAATGAGCTCACGCGTCCTTACCGGGAAAAGGTTTTGTGGTTGTTAGGTTTTGCCTAAAATCTGAAACACTGTAAGTAACACTTTTACAAACGATTATTACCGAGATATCAATATTAGTCAACAACATACTTCATCGCAGGTACGAGTAGGAGCAAATTACGTTACACTCTCGAAATGGATTTCGTAGTGTGGAGTTCAGACAATGTCATTTTCTCAGACGAAGAAGCGTTCCATCTAGAGAAGCTGAGTAGAAGGTATACTCTGATAAAATGCAGAGCAGAAGCGGAGAAATGTGTACTACTTATCTGTAAAAAGTTCGAACGTATCTATAGCGATTACAGACCACGGGAAACTTTAAACAAAACGAAAGTTCGTGAGTAAAAAAGTTATTACATATTTGAAGTGTTACGTCCTACTTGCTCTTCAAGTACAGTTAATAGTTATTAAAACAGGGGCAAAATAAAGTTAAGAGAAGAATAGCGTTTCATACTGTGGTGTGGAATAGAATAGCGTGGTGAGGCTAGCGTTGAGGAAAGAAGTTAAGGTGCTGCTGACGTTTCCACCATTTCACAAAACAATCAACGAAGATGCATTCCAAAGTCTCCAATCATACGAAGGAAAGTGATCAGAAAATTTTGCATGAATATTCTCAAATGTTTTTTACCACCCTAAAGCCTTCTATGCGACCACGCAGAGTTGCAATGGGACCGGAGAAGCCACTCAATAATCCAATGTATTCAAGATCTTCCTTAATAAAGGGTGCTGAATGTTTCTCATTTAGTATCTGTTCATTAAACAGCGATATGGATTCTATAAAGAGGACTCCATTTTTATTCCTGCTGACTCCATTGCTGAAAATTACCAAAAAATGAAAAGCAGTTTGGGAAATATAGAAATAGTTGAGCTAAGAGACTGGCGGATGATTCCAAAACGGGGCAAGCCCACCAAAACGATTGATTCAGAAGAAAACCTGGCTTAAGGACCTGAGTACACTACCTGAGTACAGACCATGAGTACACTACCTGAGTACAGACCATGAGTTCACTACCTGAGTAAAGTACCTGAATAGAGTACCGGCGTACATCACATGGAATACATCCACCTAAATCCACGTTTATGCATGGATTATATTGCACCTGCAGGGTGATAGCAAAAGAATTACCACGCTGTTGTATGCTATGAAGTTCCTACTACTTCTCGTGAAAATCAGTCGCAAATATATATAGCTCAGTGCTGTTCGTTAGGAGCATTGAAAATAAATTCCGCGATATTCAACATACCCCTAATGACCAAACATATTGTCGTAGCATATTCTTATAATATTTATATGTAAATAAATATACTAGATGTATTGACTATATATATACGTTAGTAGACTACATGTTGACCAACAAACTACATGTACATATAGGCGGTGACTACATGTACCTGCATACACTACGTATAAATAAATAGCCGATATAGAGATATGTATGCACATATTAGTGTAAAAAATTCATCAAGGGTAATGCATATTCCTTAGCTTGTTATGCATATTTTTTATTTTTATTTTTTCTATCTATTATTTTCCTGCAAATTACCCAAGCCTATGTTATACTTGAAAATCAATATTTTACCTTATAATAAATATCTAGCTAACCAACTTTCGTAGAACTCGCACCGAATATACATTTTACAATGCAGAATGAAAACATGAGACAAAATTTCGTTTTTTACGAGCATTTGGTCTCATATATACATACAAAAATTATGGCTCAGGAAATTATTCAACCAAAACAGATGTCAGTTTAATATTTAGTTTTCAAGCCTTTGTTATCAATTACTGCTAGGAGACGGTTTTCATATGATAAAAATAAGCGTTTGCAAACTTCAAATGGTATATGAGCTCATTCTTCAAATCATTTCTCCACATTCCTTCAAGATTCATCGGACTTCTCAGGTGAACCTTCTTCTTCTGTGTTCCCCTAATGTGTTTGATAAGATTGGCTTCGCCATGGGAGATCATTAATTTAATTCACTATAAGACCAAAATTTTTGTTCATTATTTGCCCTAGTTTTTATAGTCGCTATCTTGCTGGAACGTCCTTTGCGTTTTTAGAATAAACGCTTAGCACTTGGAATGAAACTGTTCTCCTATATTTGACGGCACATAGTCCCATCTATCTTTCTACCATTGTTATGACGCGCACCAGTGTCATGTGCTATGAAACAATCCCAAACCATTATACTGCCGTCTCTGTGCTTTACAGTTAGGATGATATTCTCGGAATGCTGTGACGGGCGCTATCAGAAAAGTACGTTTCCAAAAACGTCCAGACTTCCATTGTTATTGACGGCTCCGCCCTATGGTGGGGAAGTTTTGTCGAAGCGCGTATTCTTAACACTTTGACTGTAATTCTCCATGCAGATAAAATTGAATGTCGAGAAATATTTTTGTTGTGAATTTAAAAATGTAGGATTTCGTTTTAACAAGGTTTGCTGTTCTTTCAATCTTCCTTCTAATTTAAACTAGCATATACGCATAATAAACACAGATTTCATGAAAATTGAAAAATTTGCATTATTGTATTTTAGTGCTTTGGTTAAGTTAGGTTAGATGATTTCATGCACCATATATGGCGCACGTTACGGTCTAAGTGTTGAGCATGACTGAATAAAAAAAAATCGAACACCATTAGAGCAGGAGCAAAAATTTCTCCAGTCTGCATCGCTGTTCTGTCCTACGATGGGTCAACTTTGCCTTGCCTACGTTTTAGTGAAATTGTATAAGAGACTAATTATAATTAAATTAACTAAAATTTTATGATGCAATGTATCTTTTGGTTGAAGGTGAGCTACTATTTGCATAGATATAATAATTAAGTCATATTTTCTTAAGAAAGAAACTTATTATCCATAGTTATTAAATTACGCTGTAAGTTTATCATACTCCAGGCGTTGAGCGGTAATATTACCGCCTCTTGTCGCCATCTTACTATGTCACCTGTTATCTACATAGTTTGAATCCTCTTCTTAGAAGACTAAGATTTTGTTTCTAGTTGTTTCGAGCGTTTCTTGTAGAATATCTAATTTCTCAAAATAAAGAGCAAACCAACACTGTGTGACTCTTCGCCTCTGTCGTGGACTCTGGCTAGAGACTCATCTGGTTGTAGCCGAGATTCAGTCTACCTTTCTTGCAGAAGAAATTTCCTTAATACAATTGCTGTATCCATTTCCATGACATTCACGTACATACGAAAGTGAATGTCATGGAAATGTCATTACTCATCCCATCTTTTTCTTGATGAACGAAGCTGTCAAGCAACATGGATCAGGTTTGAAGCCGGATTCAAACATGAAATAGGCCCACCAAGGGAAAATAATGCACTGCAAAGAATGTCACGCAAGATTCAGCCTACTATTCTACCACATGAAAGGCAACAATATGGAAGAAAGCCGCTTTCGCTATGCTAGTAATGAATAACAACACGCATTGTAAATCAGTCTCATGAAATTCAATGCTTAAGCTAACAGCTTGAACTTCTGTCACGCGTTTAGATACAATATAAAAACAAAATTACGACTTGATGGGGAAATTTCAGTCATCAGAGACTACACGTATTTGCGAATGCCAAGCTCTTAACTCTTCATCATGAATTTACAAAAAAGTCGCTAGCTCGATGTGTCAAGCACCAAGCTGGCCAATGACAAAACAACTGTGCATAGCCCCTCACATACTCAAAGAAACTGCTGAAGTCTGCGAACGCCTTGCAAACATCTTCAATCGATCACTCGAAACTGGAATAGTTCCACAGGGCTGCAAGCGAACGAATGCCACCCCTATTTTCAAAAAAAGGAATAAACTCGCTCCAATTAACTATTGCCGAATCAGCCTAACATCNGGTGAGTCACAAAAAAGTGTCGAAATTTTTAAATACCTATCGCTCTGTAAGTATTCATGATGAAGACCTCAGGTTGATCTCATTTTAAACATTAATTTATAAACTTTTGAAATTTTGAGAATATATTTCACGGGAATAATTTAGGTACAGTTACACAAAAAGAAACTGATTTTTTCCCCATTTTGCGCAAAAATCTTTTTTGATTAATTTAAATCATTGTATTTTTAATTTTAACCTCTGTTCAAACTTCATGTTCAACAGAGTGTGGTGGATGCAAGACGGAACTCTATGCTGTAGAACTATTTGCTTACAAGACCGTTTGAGCAAAGGTTTTGGGGATCGTGCCACTGGATTGAGCATAGGATGGAGTGGTAACCGTGCAGTTCCGACTCGAAACTAGGTGATTTTTTCTTTTTTTGGTCGAATAATAAAGTCTACTATAAACCTTCAATTGACTGACGCGATTTTCGTGACCTTATCAACTTGAATGTGAACGTACCTAAAAATATCCCAGAGAGGATTCAATATCATAGCAAGAAATGAGAGTCGGGTATCAAAAAAGTCTTGAAAAGAACGGTGGCTTATGGTTGGATTAGAAACATACTCGTAACTATGAGCTGAAAAAAAATTGTTTTAATATCATCAATAACAAATAATTCTTTTAAAAAATGGCGATACTCCACGGGGGTATGTCCGGAAATGTTTCGTTAAAAGGTTTCAGAGACTTGAATGTTAGTGCGTGTCGGTAAGATGACATGAAATCAAAGACAAAACAAGTTCATCATTATGAACGAATAATACAGAGTTCGAAGGTAGGCTAGGTATTCACAGTAGGTGTTCGAAATTCCGTCAGTCTGCTGCGATGCATGCGTGGAAGTACCGGCGCAATGATTGCCGAACTCTGCGAGTCCGACAATCATTTCGAAAAAAATAAATCAAAGATTTCATGTAGCCCCGGAGATAAAAATCTCTACCCACCGGCAAAGCTTGTAATTTACGTTTTAACCTTGATCACAGAGTATCGCAAAAAAGTTTCCGCAATTTGACCGTTCATAAAGTACTTATTAAATATTGTACAGTTTATTTTTAGTGTTCGTAACGAACAACATTACCGTAATTATATCAAGCTAAGTCCTACGATAATTAATAAGCACGTCATGATCAATCGCAGTGTCGTAATATTCTTCAGTCACACGTCGTATATTTGCAATACGCGTATGAATATGGATTGATATGCATGTAATCTACGAACCATGCTCAGATACTTTAACCAAATTTTGTTTCGAATCAACAGTTAAAATGGTTTCGTTGAGTTTTAACTCATTTTCCAGTCTATTAACTCAAACATCTTGTATTTTTGTACCATTATCGTTCAACGCAGAGAAACGTTCAACAGCAGAGTCAGTTGATAGATGAACAATGGTTTTCTCTCGGAAGAAAGAAAAATCGTTCAATCCGAAATCAGTCCTATGCAGAGCATAGTACGACTCGATTTCCCAAGCGGTCAGACTACAGCCTTTAAATCTAATATAAAAGTCACGTTAAAATATCGAATTGCGATTCTAACATTAATGGCCGATCGTCCAGCGTGAAGTGGTGATAGTAGCCGAAAATTAAACATTAACCAAAACGATCTTGTGACTCTTTGTACATGCCTCATAAAATTAAAAAATATATTTTACGTATTTGAATTGTTTAATATTTTAAATTTTTGAGCCAATTGAACAACTTGCTTTTTGGATCAGAATTATTTTCACAAGAGTTTCGGTTGTACAATTTTTACCTTAGTTAGCTTAGTAATGTATGCCTTTCAGTTTAGTATTTCATTCACAGTTTACTGTACATGTATTTGCAAGTCAGTGCTGTTGAGACAGAGTGCTGAAACATAAGTATTTGCCTAATTATATTTATGATCTATTTGGAAAATTTCAAAAACTGGTCTGGGGCAAAGAGAACAGGAGTTCAGAGAACCTGAATATTTTACCAGAAGAGAACAAAAATTTACGACCAGAATGTCAGTACAAAAAATGTTGTGTTAGGTGGCGAATGAGCTTATACCTACAACGTATGGGCCCATATACCAACAGAAAGAACTGGTGTTACGACGATTTCACGTGAGACGAAAAACGGCTGCTAGAGAATTGCATCGAAGTGGTCTACATTCATTCCGTGGTCTGAAATTTTTCATCCGTTTCAAAGAATACCCTTTCTTAATTTTTGTAAATTTTAAAATAGCTTTATTCTCTTGCAGCTTGCTGTCGCGGTCCGGCCTCCCGGTGTAGGGCCAACAGACTCCATTCTTCACGAGTTACTCTGGCACGCCCTGCCGAACCCCAACTGCCTTTTCGAGTGCGTTATTTTTGTTCTCTCGTTAGCGTTTCCCTAATTTATGTAAATCTTGAGATCGTTACGCTGTTTAGCTTCAGCTTAATTTCTGATTATCGCTTTCACTCTGCCCAATCGAGTTTTGGCGCTTGAAGTTTTTTATAATAAATGAATTTAAACGGCTCGAGAGATTTTCCATCTTGGATTTGTCGTACAATTCACAGTTGATAAAATAGGAGACTGGCTTTAGCCACAAACGACAATGTGATGTAGATGGCATTAAATGATAGTTCTGATGGGATGGATACAAGAACGAAAATGATGTTGAAGTTAAAATATGTTAACCGGGATAGCTCTTTCAAGTGTTTGAGGTTGATATAGACTGGGCAACAAGGAAACCATGCATCAATGAAATAACTCAAGATTTTGCAAAGAAACTTGCAGAACTGGGAAGAAGGTATATTGGCTGGATGGTGGCAAGGAAGAGCCATGGCAAGTACGTCATTGTGGACCGGCGAAAAAGCCAGAGAGGTGTGTATACGGAAGGACCCAAATAAAAAACGCAGAAGATGAGAAGACGACTAAATAGTGATGTTAGGAAACATGAAACTGCACATGACAGGCTATTGAAATCCTACGAGAAATAAACAGAATTTTAAAAAGTAACCATTAAAAGCAATGATTGAGAACGAGAGAGCGGGGGGATTGGAAGGAAAGGAGTGGAGTAAAAGGTTTGAGAAATATGGGGGAAGAGTAGGCAGATGGGGGTATAAATGCATCCCTAATATTTTCCATTTTAAACGAAGAAATTATTACATTGAATTTTATTTGTGTTGTTTCTAAAAACAAGTATGAGTGGAATAGAAAAAAAGAACAGTGTGTTCACGGCAATCACCCATCAGACTCATTTGCTAAAGCATGGACTTTGGGATTTGGTTAAATTAATACTGAGCTTACCATCTGCTCCCGAGCTGCGGCGCTCTAATGACGATGCTGCATCGTAGTTTAGAGTTTGATTACACCGGGGAACACTCATTTTGTTGCAATAAGAGAAAGACCTTTCTATGATCAATTTGAGTGTGCTTATTTCA
>VOMN01002675.1:0-10713 GCA_014899125.1 Orchestia grillus
CCTAGAAATACAGGGTAAATATGTTGTACATAACAGCTGTACCGACGAAGAGAGTAGAACAGATCAGTTTGGGTAGAACGTCCTTTGAGCAAGGTGACTTAATTAGGCTACGTGACGTGGTTGAGCACGAGTGAAGAAAAATGAGAAAACGTCGCGAGTGCTTTCGTTAAATATGTAGGAAGGTGCCATCATAGTTGAGGGTAAATTAGGAAATGTGGGAAAATTCAAATACAAATGATTAACAATTCCGGAATACTGACATAGAGTGAAATAATTTCACAGCAAATTTTCTTATAGTTCTAAAAAGAAAATCGTTTTTGAATTTTCAGGAAACATACGGTTTGTCGGTACTTACTGTAGAAGATAACTATAAAACTTCAACAGCTTTTAGGAAAGGGTAAGATGGTAGGTCTTTTTATTTTAGTTTATTCAAAATGATTATAAATTGTTGAATAAATAAGATTAAAATTGAAGTATGAAATATTTATGCGAGCTGTATTTGGAGTAGACTTATGAGAATATTTTTATACTATCTATTCTATGTGGATGGTTAACGAATTAACGAATTGATGGAATAACAACGAATTAACGAATGAATTAATGAATACCTGCAAACATCCAACCATCGATTTCTGCATCGAGCTCCAGTTCTCTCAAATGCCCGTGATCTTCGTTTATATCCTTCACCGCCTCATGCACTAAAGTGTTACAACGATGAACTGTGCAAAACTCCAAATCTGTAAACTAATTGAGTACCAATTGATTGCATTCCTTCGCAATCTTCACTTACTCAATCCTTGATCAAGTTTGTTGTGTTCGATAGGCTGCAGCCTTGGGGTATATATATATACTTAATTCGGCGTCACCGATCATTAACCTTGATATTAGGATGTAAGTGAGGTCATTGTGTCGTAGGTCCCTGATTGATTCTATTGCATTGGGTTTGAAAACCAGCTGGTTGGCTCGTAATGGTTCGTGGTCGTTAAATAACTTTAGAGGCCGGTCTTCAGATCGTCTTGAGGTTCAATTTATAATGTACTTTTACTTCAGTATATGTTGATAGAATATTTCGAGTCTTATAAACCTGAACGAAGAAAGCTCCCACAAGATCGAGCCAGTGAGAAGCGACAACTCATCGAGGGTAAATGACACAAGCGTAAGTAACGATTCGCAGAATTTAACCTGTAATTGTAAGCTGTTTTTGTGCATTGTAAGATTTCTTTTTTTGGTGACATTTTATAACATGTTGAGGGAAGTGTCAAAGCCATCAGCGCGAGCTGTGGTGCTGACGGGGCATGTTGATCTGTAGGTTAATTGAATGATTAATGGTTTATCATTTAGTTATTAGCAATGCATTCGTTTGTTTACGGGTTCATGCCCAGGTCAGCGCCACAGGAGGGAAGGCTCTTCAAACGAAGAGCCTGACGGTCCTCGTCTCGTCCCATAATGTAGGTTATTTTGCTAGGTCTCGAATACGCTGCAGTTGTTGTGCATGTATACATGATTTAACACATGCGAGTTTAATCATACATACATATGTTAAATCCTTTGTATATTATTCATATGTGTATTTTATATTGTCACTTGCAAGATGATTCTGATAATTTAGTGGAAGCGTAAGTGTACTGTCCGAGCAGGAATTGTTATATTGGCAAAAACTCGTATATATTGTGGCAACACACGTGCAGTCCTTGTCACAGTCGATCTGTTGATAGCTATAGGCCTAATGGTCTCAAACTTGAATTTAAATTATTTAGAAAGTCGTTATATTTCTCTCACAAAAAGCATCGTTAGACCAAACTAGCCACGTTCACACAAAGCGCCCGCTATCAGTTTAATATAAATGTAAATGATTAAAAATAGTACCTTGGCAGAATGAGTCTATTGTACCGAAATAAGTTAGAGAAAAAGTTCATTTGATATCGTGTATTCGTATTTTAGATAGGTTTTTATCGCACTAAAATATTGTTCATGTTTGTACTCTACTGCGCAGCAAAGTAAGCTTAGATGCGTAACCTTAGTAAATTTGACAAAAGGTAAATTGTTTGAACTCAAGTCGCGGGAACTTCGGCTGTAAAGACAATTGAGCGTCTTCAATTTGCAAGAGCCCCTGTATCAAAAACATAAAACCATGACATAATATGAGAAGTGGGTGCACACACATATCCAGCCAAAGTTGTAGTTGTGGCAGAATTTCGAGCTCTTATAAAGAGACCGACATTTTGAAATTTATTGTGATAAAAAATTGCAGGCTTGCCGAGTGACAAGAGAATGAAATGAATATCTGCCTTGCTCTGTTTCGACAAAAACTATTTGCCCTGATCTCAATGGAACTGGATACTATGGGAAAGATACCATTAGGAGACTTGTGCAGTCGCACCGAAGCATGCGGAAGTTACTGGACTGGTTTCGAGACGAGTTAGGGTTGATCGACACACTAATGGAAGCAAGCAATATTCTTTGCAGAGTCCTGCTTTTCCCTTTCTCGAATTGCAAGACTAGTTTATGCTTGGAGGAAGCCATTCTAATTATATAATGCTAACACTTTCTACGTGCAGCGAATGCAAGAGGAAAGTAAGTATTTGTTTTGGCAGCCACACTCGTATTCGCCCAACCATTGACCTGTGCGCTGAAACAGCAGGTAAGGATTAGTTCAATATTTTGGGATATCAAGTCCATCTGGTGAGCCACGTATTATTCCCTGATGGTCATTGCCTTCCCTACGATAACAATACTTCGATACACTCCTCTCACGTGGTTAAGAATTGGTATGAAAACTACATGGCAATGAGCCATAATACTTAAACTGGTAACTATAACTTTCAGATCATAATAAGCTCTCTGAACAAAAAATTAAATGCCTTCTACGGTGTAGGACCTCCTCGAGCACGAATAATGACGGAATTCTGCATGGCACCGAGTCTAGAAGTGTCGAGATACAGCATGGGAAGGGCCATTATTGATGTTCCACGTTAGTCCTATTCTTGATGCAAACCGATTTTGATCCCCCATTCGGGACACATGGCGCGGTCCCTATCGGTTAGAATTATTTTCTGACCACAATTTTGCCTTGAATTGCCGTGTGTACCGGATTGTTTCCAATGTTGGTGGACCACATAGCAGAGCAGCATGCAACACAGGCGAATTCCGCTACTCCCTTCAATGAGCGTCCATTAGCCCGACCAGCTGCAGTATCTCCGTTTTGCCATTTCGAGACGTCTAACTTTCGTTCTATTGCTGTGGAGTAACTAAGGAACAAGTTTTTACCTTCCCACCTGTAAATGGAGACGACTGCCTGTTCAGCGCTTGTATCTAACCGAAACTTCGGTCACGGCTTTGAAAACCGATTGATGAACATGGTGTATAACTGGAGCTGGAAAAAGAATGAGTGACTAATTTTTTCCTCGTGAAGCTTATTATTGAGCATTTAAGTGGTGAGTCTAAAGCGTTGTTGTCTAAGCAAGAGCTCGTCTAGGTTTTCTGAGAGGAATAGCTCCAGGTCATCTCACATGAAATTTTTATTTTTTTAATCCATTTCTAGATGTATCGAGGATGTTTACATACGGTATGAAAACCAACTAAGCACGACATGAATTTAGACTGAATTCTGTGCGTGTTCTGATTATTTTTCATCTATCTCTTGTAGACACCAGCTTAAACCTTGAAAACGAAGTTTGTAATTAAAACCTCGAAATAATTCCTCGATCACGAAATTTGGATACACTGAGATGTAAAGCAGTAACTCATGCATGTATCCTGAGAAACGTGCGAAGAGTAGATCAGAATAAGATCTATTAAAATAGACGAATTATTACAATTACCCCTTTTTATTTTAGGACCTTTGTTTCGTGGTGAGCTGCAAGGAAAGTTATTTTGACAACATTATTCTACTCTTTTACTGCAGGATTTTGTTGTTTTAAAATTACTACGAATCTTGAAAGCTATAAAACTTGATTTCAATGACAGATGGCGCACATATTTTCGGGATATTGACATCACTTCAATTTTTTGGGTACAATATGAATTTCTAGATGAAAAGTAATAGAAGTACATCTTCGTTTCGTGCAGCGCTGTTATGATCCAGAATAAAAAGTAGCTGTACGAAACAAGATCTCCTAAAATTTACTTTCTGTTTCATCGATATCAATGAAATCATATATGTATTAATGAAATGTTACGGCTCATTGAAAACATTTTTTTACACTACGCAATACACAGGTAACTCAGTGGTTAACCGATCGTGCATTCTGACGGTGACGAGACTCGTACATAATAGTCCATAGTTCAAGACCGATTAGCTACGAGAGAGCTGCTGCTGCTTAGGAAATGCCTCCAGGGCGTTGAGACGTGTTCATGTCTAAGATCGCTTATTTAAACATTAGCTAAACCTTAGAACAGAAAAACCACTGAAGCGTCTTCTTCAGCAAGGAATTTTCTCATCGGACATTCGCGTTGACTTAGGGGAAAATATCAACTAATTTAATTAAACAGTTCGGCACAAGAGAAACGCCATTTAATGCGCTATCTTAATTTTAACGATGCGAAAAAATCTGGTAACATTTGATTTTCAGGTATTACAAATCTGAGACACAAAATTTTGGTGACTGCGTACATCCATCAGCCTTTTAACGATCATAAACACGTACATTTGATACGTCGTATTTAATAGAATTATGTTAAAAATTACGCAAAGGGCATCTCTTGAAATCTGTAACCGTAACCTTCCCTGAAGGAAAAGTACAGAGTGGGTGGTGAGCGCATGTTTCTTGGCGTCACACACGGGAACCTCGACACGCCTTCTGAGGTATCCGTACGAGTTAAACCAGCGTAAATTTACAGGATTTTCCTGCCTGAACGATTACAAAAAATAAAAATCATGGCTTTACCGTCTCTAGTAATTGACCGCTTACGCATCATTCATTATAAATGAATTCTTCTTTATACATGTAGGTATGCTGTAACATAGACTGAATAAATAAACAAAGACGTATTTAGCATTGTGGTTAGTAGACTCTTTAATCTAACTCACGAGATCATTTTTCAAAAACCTCTACTCTTGGTTTGAGAACCATTTGTCATGAATTCAACCAAATAAGTTTCGGTGGGGACCCGAGACCGATAACCACGACCACTGAAGATGCTACAAGCGCACATGAGTGCAACGCAAGTACGAGCGTAACATGCCCACCTAAACGAGTGCAGGCAGCGAGCACGGAATACGTTCATCTACCACGGCATACAAGCTGACGGTTTGTTTGTGGGCATCACAGGCGACAAAACTGAGGATGGATTATCATGTTCAATGTTGAATGCTATTGCACTCCCTGAAGCTTTATTACTAGACCTATATTACCAACTTCCGGTTTTCTTGCTATGATAATGGTTAAGAGTGTCCTGTTGTAACCAAATTGTTATTTAGTTATCAGTAGCTCAGCATAGCACTCAGGCCATAAATTACAATAAAATCAAGCTGTGGCTAGTTGTCCCTTTTGTTTTTATCTTCCTGCGGTTCTCTTCTTTGTTGAACGCCAATTTCCCATATTTAAAGTAAGTTTTCCATTCTTTGTTTATGAATTTCACGAGAAGACTGCATACTTTCCACATAGGGTTAGCGTATGATATGGTAATACAAGTTTAACCTGTTTAATTTACCATGGGTACAAAGATGGAAGAGTGAAATGTCACAATTTATAGCGTGAAATAAAAAAGTGAATAGATTACATATTCTCAGCCGATCAAACGAAGAGAGGACCTCACACGCTGAAAGGAGTACGGCTCCTGGCTATGTACGCTCTTAAATCTCTACGTAAATCTCAAACTCAACTAAAAAATGTAGACCCTAACACGTTTTGTGACTGAGAAATCTTGAATCTGAGGACGTCATAAAATGAGGGCTCATAAAAACGTTGGGTGCGGGCTGAACTCTCCCACAGCGGCCCGGTCGCACCGGGCGGGCAGGATGTGTTACGTATTCAAGCTTCTTGATGTGTCCTCAGGGCACAGACGCTCACAAAATTATAGCGCCACAGAACATGGACTCGTCCGGCCGGGTTTAGTACTGTGCAAGGAAGAGGCGATTTAGTTTGTCTCGCCTCTCTAGAGTTCACAGTCTGCCAAATATTGGCCAAAATATCGAGATGCTCTGCATTTAGTGGCCAAAATCAAGTAAAATTACACGACTAAATTTACTTACTAAGGTTGCAGTCTCAGCCAGTCGCAAGCAGAAAAATTGTATCATGACATCTCTGCATGTATGTAGATAAGATTTCCTTGATATTAATTTGAATTTACAGGTCGTGAGAAGTTTAAAAAATATGTATCTTAAAGTCATTACCATGTAAAAGTGTCAGAATCATTTTATGTATTCAAATGAGCAGAACAAGAATTCTCTCAAAATTTTGCAGTCAGACTTGCTTGAATGCTTAAAGAACTACACGTTAACTTCTATTTTGAAGAGCGCCTCTATTTCACAAATACTCTCAGTTTGAAAGAAATTGCATGGCGGGAAATCATTCTTTTAACTGTTCATAAGCGCAAAACGATCTAAAATAGTACGAAATTTAGACTGATCAATTTAGAGATAACCGACTGTCGTGTGGCTATGAATATACGGAGAGTAAAATGCTTATACAGTGTAAGGATTGATAAATAAAATGGTAAATGAAGGATTTATCCCTACACACTTTTGGGTGTGACTGCCCATTTATGAATGGTTCTATTTTATTAGAAACAACTGAATCACAGAACCATCGAATAACTTGAGAATTCTTATATATTTGACGGTTTTTCCATGGCTGTAGTGGCCGGCTATTACGCCACATGGAATATGAAGCCGAGCTATATCGCCTCTGTTGTTCATTAACTTAGAGGCGTTCTTTTGAGGAAACGAGAGGTTGGTAGATACACTCGTCTTATTTCTCGTGGAGACTCGAATTCTGTACGTGATGTGCATCAGTTTTAGAAATATTCGTTTCGATTCCATTACGTGCCCATAACCCTTTTAAATTCATTAATTAAAATGACGAATGCATGAAGATATTGCGATTTATTTTCGAGGTGACACCAATTTAAAAGAGACGCTTCTTTCACGTTCGCGAAAATAAGCTTCCTGGACGAAGAATTAGTCACCGACTACTAATATGGTGTACGACCCATACGAGCACACATAATGGCAGCAATTTTGAAAGGCATTCGGTCTATAGTTCAGTTCAATACTATTTTATTGAAGATATAAAGCTTATATTATATTCATTACTAGCAATGATACATGTTCCCAATTATGTGGAACCAAATTTCTCTTTCACTTGAAGAGGAACTGGGGTTTGAAGATGTGTTTAAGAGAGCTAATGCTGCTCTTCGGTGCAAAGGCTCAATGTAGAATTCAATATTCGTGTGAAGGATGTTTTGAGCTCATGCATTTGTGTACGCATCAGCTAACCTAGGTTCTTCCGCTTCATGTGAGCAAGTTTTCTGCCGTTCCTGTAGTTTCTTACTTTAATTTCCATCTTTCCGTGAGCACATGGATGCCGTTTTTTCCAGTGTCGTTAACAAATCTTTTTCAAGTAATAGCCTGTACTAAACTACAGGCTAACATGAAGACCACAACAGGGGCGCATATACAACAGCAGCTGTATCAGGGCTTACACAAATCGTGATATATACAAGCGTATTATTGCTCAGAGACCAACTTTCAAAATTGAATTTTTCTAGAGAAAAATTGTATTATGGGATATAGTAATGAATCTATGCTGTCGTCAATTATGAGGCTCTTATAAAAAATAAATATTCTAGAAAATATTCGTAATGGAATTTTTCTGTGTTGCTGAATTCCAACGTGCATGGAAAGTAACGTTTAGTTCAGTTTAGTTCATCGGTTCTAGAAGATAATAACATAAAATAGTCTTCAAATGCATACGCCTAAAAATATTACAGTCAACATTCAATACAACGAACATCGACGTAATCAATTAAATGTCGGATGCATTTAAGCATGTTTTAATTTCTTTCCTAAGGGGGACTGACAGCTTTAAAAACAATTGAAAAACAGGTTCAACTTCAAAAATTGAATGGAACTTTAAAAACGCTTAAGAAAAGCTTTGGATTTGAATAGAAGCAAAATTAGTTCATTTCTGCTAGGAATAGCAGAGTATTATCAGATGGAGGCACATGATAGGTGAGAAATTTCCAACATCAGAATCCTTCACATGTGAACAAACGAGGCTTACAGGCATCCAATCCACGTAATCGGACACGCAGTCACCGCACGACTGTTTTCATATTATGTAGTCGACAAAAATATTTCTTAAAAACTAAATGATCCTATTGGGTTGAAAACCCTACCTACGGAACTTAATAAGTGATATTATGATATACCACCTCTAAATGAACTAAAAATAAATATTGCAGAAAATATGAGAAAAATTGTATCTAAATTTTCTCAAACGGTGCGAGTATAATGGAAGAGTATTGACAGTTTTTAGGAGCTAAGAACGTAATGGGTTACTCCTAATTGGATACTTTTCTCTGAAAATCTTTAAAAAAAAGATCTGATGAAAATAAGTTTCAACCTGTAGAATTTGCTCGTAACTCACAGCATAGGTTCAGAAGCCTTGAAGCCTTGAATAAAAATAAGTTACTGAATATGGCATACACTGTGGCTAAAATTTTAGCTTTATTAGGCAGATAGCCTTAATTCCAGGTCCATGCTTCTCTGTTGTAATTTAAAAGATGATACACCAATGCAATCTCCAGAGGAGTCCGCACTTCTGACTCTGTGCTGCAGCTTTGGGGTTAAATATCGCAGGTTAGAGTAATTCACAGCTGGATAAGATGTTAGTTGAACAAAACAGCGTAGGGTCATCAGCAGTATTCTCAAAACTGAATTTCACTGCATGCAAATCAATCAACTCCACTTTGTCAGTACTCCTCAAGGAGTTTTTGCCAAGGGACCTATACTACAGCTTCTATTCATTAACTTGCATGCAACTAAGTAAAAATTTTCTTTTCATCATTGTATTCGTTGACTGATTATTTAAGGTTAAAAATTTTTTCATCGTATATCACATGAAAGCTGTTTATCTTGGTGATGTAATATTTTCCTAGTTCAACAAACTTCCTTAGATAACGTCAAATTTTGGTGCCACAAATGGACAGACATTTCATAAGCATAAAATAGCACAGGTTAGGGTAATCTCAAATTAATTTCAAGGCGTTGCAAGCTTTTTTAGCAATATGCTATCGCTATAGTATTTAGGTTACCGGAGTGAAAGGAGTAAAAAAGACAGCTGTACAAAGTGGGACCCACGAATAGAATCATATAAAAAACAAAAAACGAATAAATGACGTATTTAGTTCGTGAGGAGCATGTACACTGATACAGGTACATTACTAAGAAAATTAAATGTTAAAATAAATTAAAAATGACTGCCATTGCTTTTAACTGCACCCTCAAATCTGCGCCGTGATTCCTTAGTTGCGGCGCAAAGCCTTTTCAGAGGAATTTTTCCCCTGCCCACAGAACTGAGGCCTTATAATCTTATTTGGAGTTGTGAACTCTGACTTCAAGGACAGACTTCACAGAAAAGTTCACTAGATAAGATCTAGGTCGCTAGGTTAAATTAACTATGGGAATATTGATTTGGACCAGGACCCTCGGGGGACAATTTTTTGCACCAGGCTTGTGTGACACTCGTAGTATGGAGTACGTTGCGATCCAGGCCCTCCACTTTGAGGTCTATCAGTAAATTCTTCTCGTTTTTTGAAGAGTCAAATTGTTTTCCAAATTGTTGATCGGGAAATTTCAGAGCATTTCGCAGTACGAGTAAATGTGTTCAGTCCTCCTGCTTGGCGCATTTCAGTAATAGTTTCATGTTTCGAGGTAGACTTCATATTTGTTTTATCATAAAATCGAAACTGGGCCTCTACCATGGCTCGTTTATTGAGATGAAAAATAAATGGTTAGATAACGCATTAATAGGACAAAAAATGGTTAAAAATTTTGTTTCTGAACTTATACCTCACCCTGTATTAAGAAGGTAGTATATTACGAAAAGTTTCTCGGAGCTTTCGTTCCTGAAGTCGTATTAACATTAGCATAGCGGCAGCGTCCCTACGATCGTTGATTTGCAAAGATTCTTTAGAGCAGCTGAACGATATTGAAGTCTTTCACAAGTTTGCTTTGTCAATACTTGATTTCTTTGAATTAGCCATCAGGTTTGCTTCATAACTGACGACTTCTACTCTGAAATAAGCCATCTTTGAATACGTCTCACTTAAAATAAACCAAACTACAGGAGCCTTCTCCCTACGCTCTACTTGTATTGATATTATGTAGAAGTTGTTTGGGAAGTATTGTGGCTAAGCTTGAGCTCATGCAATAAAAATTAACGAAAGTATTCTTTTTCATGCTCTAAATTGTGTGTTTATTCGCTTTAAAAATGTTCCTTGGAAGAAATGGGTTGAGGATTATAGCTTGTCTGAAATACAAACAATACCGTTTTAAAAGCAAATTGGAACAGAATTCCTGAAAGTCCTATTATTTTCTCAACCGCCTAATAATTTAATTTGACGCCATTCTTAACAGTTCTGGTCTCCAGTTCACATAAATTCTCCAAAAGTGAAGTTAAGAATCCGACGCCAAAATCTGGCTGTCATTTTTGAGGATCGCTCATACAAATACAGGGTGGGGCAGAACCGACTGAGCAGTTTTGAGGC
>VOMN01002678.1:0-10127 GCA_014899125.1 Orchestia grillus
TCCATATTGAAGAAACGGGTGAATAAGTGTATGATACACGATTTTAAGCGCATCAATTGGCAATATATTTTTACTTTATACAGTGCACCAATCGATTTTGAAAGTTTTTTACAAATGTATGCCGTATGTTCGCTGAACGTCAAATGATTGTCAAGGATTATTCCCAGAAACTTTGATTGATCAGTTTGCTCTATTATACCATTTCCCATCGTTATTTGCGAGAGTTGAATATTTTTTCTGTATGATAATAGAATGCGCTTTGTTGTGTTGATGTTGAGGCAGATTTTATTGACTTTTAACCACATAGAGATCTATCACAATAAATACTGTGCTACCTACTCTTTCGGAGAGTAAATATCAGTGTGGCCACTCTAAATTTTCCGTGAGAAGGATTCCTTTTTTTACATTTCAAGTTTTAACATTTTTTCCCAAATTTCAAGTGAGGAATGGAGCTTTAAAATATTGAGTCGGGGACTTGAAATGCTAATTCAATCTCATATAGGAGAAATCTGCAATATAATCAGGGTAAGGGAAACGACTTCGAAATTTGGTGAAAAAAAATATATTAGATCCACCATAATTGAAATCCCATCTCACCCTAATAAAAATCGGTGCAGCTACTTTCTTGCAGAATTCACTGCCCAGCAGTGACGCGGCAGCAGGTCGTTATGTCCGCTTTCGAACAGTACCGCCGAGATCTGAAAGCAGCCACCAGCTAATTTCTCGTCTATTGGGTCTATCTGGGTAGAATTACCAGAATACGTCAGAAAACTAACATCGCTGCGAGGAACTGCCTACCGCGCAACTGTGCCAATTTTAATAGATGGCCACCGAGATCCGCATGCTTATACAGAAAGCAACGTTGGACCTTTAACTTCATTCTTTCTTTCGGTCGTCAGTCAATTCGAAATAATAATTGGAAGAGTTTTTTATGTTTTCGATGGAGGTAATTCATAATACAATTAAATATAATCAGTACATTCCCGATTACATTTGTACATACGCACGAGTATTTTTTGTGGGGATTCTGTATTCAGGGAGTTAGGAAACGAGAGGTACGAACTTTGACAGTAGGCAGAGACACGCAAGATTGTCACGTATCCTCTGTCCTAAAAGCAATAAATTCAATGTGTGAATATAACAATGTTCATTAACTGATATTTTGCATATCATATCATTGGAATTATTCATATCTTGCATATCTGGTTCTGCACTTTTGAAAAACAACCGACGACATGGAACTACATGGATTTACTTTCTAAGCTCCACTAATCACAAAGAAAAAGAAGAAGAAGAAAACACGCAAGATAAACACCTTTTTACGAATACCAAATATTTCAAAACTTCTTAGTTTCTAGACACTAAGGATTAAACCATAACCTTGATGCCCAGTCTGTCACACTATCGTGTATTCCAATGTAAATTTCAAATTAAATGGTACCTTGAAATCTGACAACACTCAATGGCTTTTGTTTATGAATCAGTTCAGGCTGCGACATAGCTTTGACACCATGGTATGTTTTGAAGTTTTGAAGAAATGGCACATATGCATTTGGCTTACGGTGTGGCCAACGGCAATGCTGGAGGCGCCGTTAGGTTGTATCAGGAGCGTTTCGACAAACAAACGTTTGGGACAGTTAGTGTAGCGTTGTTGAATGAAACTTTTTTCTCTGATATTCGTTTCATTTACCATTATATTTTTCAGTAACGGAAATGTGGTTAACTGTGCATCAACTTTAAACTGAACCTGAGTGTCATGAAAACTAAGTAGTTTTGAAATATTTGGCATTCATGAAAAAGTGTTTATTTTGGGTGCCCCTGCCTACTGTTAAGTTTGTTTCTCTCGTTATTTAACACGCTGTATGCTCGTATGTTACAGGCAGGTAGTACACTAGGCATAAAGTGAAATGCCTAAACATTCCAAGCATTTCATGAACTGACCAAATCACTCAGTCTTTAGGTTATGTTAGGTTGAATTACGTTAGGTTAAGTTAGGTTAGTCAACTAGTGAAATATGAATCTCCAAATTTCAGCTACTGTGTGAAATGACTGAAATTTTAGCCATTTCATACAGTGCACGGAGTATTTAGGCATTTCACGTAGTGACTGGCTGCGCTCTCTGTCTGTAACATATATTTACCCAATGTTACCCACACTCACGCTCGCAAAGATTTACTGAAAACCAACTGCTTATACCTTATTCTCGGATTACCATCGTCAAAAATTACATCACCCTTCAGTGATGCCTGGCTCTCCGCGTTGAGAGCCCCTGATGTAAACCGTCAATTAATTTGCTTCTGACAATGGACGCGACTTTTAATTTGTCTCTACGTAGGTATAACTGCGACAATATGTCATAGGTATCATTGTTCATTTATAATTGAAAGGCATTTTAGTTGGATCGTAAATTCCAGTGATAAGAAATATGTTGATGACAACAATCCAAGATTCGAAAAAAATACAAGAAGAGCTTTAACAAAATTTAATGAAAATCTTCATGACGTATATCTTTATTGTTATGAAAATCATTTGGAAGCAGCGGCAATCTCAACACGAATGCAAGATAAAGACAAACCATGTTAACTATAAAATATACTTCGATAAAACCTGATTTCTGACGTTTCGATCAATTTTAGTTTTATACTTGGTTCTTCTCTCAGTTATAAGGACAAATATCCTGCTCGGATGTAAGTTTCACTTGTTTATAAGTTTAGTTGAGCACGTTTTGCATCAGAGTCAGTTGGATGTACTTCTAATACTCTCTGCACTAGAGTCAATGAGCATTCAGGTAGGGGTTTCAGAACAGGTGCTGTTTTGTCAGCGCCCTCATTTTGAGCTGTCTATGGACATACTGATAAGTGCAATAACCCGGTTTTAGCAAATCAGTTTTCTGTCATATTGAAAGCAAAATATTACGCAGATGTACGAATTTTATACTCATTGCTTATTTTTAAACTTGAACCAGTTTCAAATAATATCCTTTGCTCATTAGCTTGATGGCCTCCACTGGTTAGCGTGATAGCCTCGCAGGTGGGACGTTAGGGTTCGAATCCCGGCTCAGGCACGGAATTTCACGTAACCAGGGAGTGCTTCACTTGGAAACGTAGGCTTAGGCCACATATTCCTCGCATCACTCTCCACGCCAGTAGTTGTAAGGCATTGAAAACTCAACAGTAAAACATGTTGGAATTAATAAAGGTTCGTTCTCCCTTGCAATTGTACACAGATATGTAGTGCTCTGCGGCAGGTGAACAAGAAAGTCAAGGCTTCTGGCTAAGACACAGTGAGCACCCTGGGCACCAAACGCGCTTCCCCATTGGCTGTGTCTGCAGTACGCTTGGCCAATCGCAGCCAAGACAGGAACAAATTACTGCCCAAAATGTGCCGACTAAGCGCCCATCAGCCCAAGAATTTTCAGCTAAGGGTTAGGAGGCTCCCCGTGAAGACAGCCATTCAGGTGATCGCGGACGCATGCTCGAGCGTTTTTCTTCGAAAGTGTTTCTTAATGTTATGAATTGCTCATTTTGTTACTTTTTTCGGTGAAGTTTCGGATTTCTTAAGAGACTTTATAGTTGGTGCCATGGGCTCTGGAACGTCCCTCCCAGGTAGGGTGTCTTCTCCAACCACTATTGTGCTTCTTTCATTAACATTATGTACTGATAATGTGGCTATGATTTTCTATACATTGTACTTATCATATACATTGTATTTTTTGTTTAGCTGTTGTTCATATTGTATATCCACTGTGAACTGTACGCCACTCCCTGATCGGGGGCGAGCATTCAAAGGGCGTGCCGGTTCTACGGGCCGACTACCAGAAGCCCCTTTCTACCTCCCTCCTTCCCTTCCTCCTACCTTAACCTGCATCTTCATCATCAGCCTTTCTTCACCGGCACCTCCTCCTTCCTCACTACCTACCCCCACCGAACAATCAGCATCTTATCCAAGCACACAACTAATCCCGTCAACATCTTTAACATATCTACTGACCACACCACGAACACGTAAAAGACTTACATATCGTATCCAACTCAGAACTATAGACAGCGCAAAACCAACAGACAAGAAAAACATTTTCGAAATTATTTTCAGAGACTTTAAGCACCACTCATTGGGCTGACAACAACTGGAGCAAGTTACTACGCACTGACGGACAAAACAGCATCTATCAATAAACTCACTTCAATAATAGCAATAAATGCATTTCAAAAACTAGACCTAACACCGATCATTTCCCCAGACCATTTAGCCAAACGGACAATTTTCGTAAGACAGATCGACTCAGACATAGGGACACTACAGGCAGACGAAATTAAGAATGAAATCAAGAGACGAAATGCCTGGCTGACTGTAGTAGAAATAATTAAAATTGAAAACGACACGCACATACGGAAAATCACTACAGCAAATACAAGGTCAGCGGAACGGATAATTAGAGATGGTTTCTGCACGTTCCACATGAAAATTACGCCTCACTAGTGCAAAAAAGATCAATGCATACATATATCATGTGTTACATATGTTACAAGTTCGAAGACCACTCCACACATCAATGCACTTGAGTACAACATTGTGTCGAATGTTCAGCACTAGACCACACGTACCAACAATACACAAACCTGCTCAAGCAATGCCTCAATTGTTACGGACCACACAGAACGCTCGTAGCCAATTGCCTATAAAGGAAAACAGCATCAAACATTAATAAGAAAACGAGCATCGGTTGCGATAACAACAGACGCAAAACACATACGTAGAAATAGCAAAACTCGTTATACAACACGATCTCATGGCAAGAATTGCACTTCCGTCTGGCGATATTTCTGAAATGCTAGGCCTTTTCCACGATATCCAGCAGTCCATAACACTTTGACTGCGATTTTCCAGGCTGGAAATATTTCATATCGACAAAAATTTCCGCTGTGTGTTAAAAATTGAAGGATTTTACTGCCACAAATTGTGTTATCCTATTAATTTTCCCCCTAATCTAAACTAGCTTAGTCGAGTAATGAACACAAATTTTATGATAACTTAAAAATTGGTTGGATATATTACGACCTCTAAAGATATTTCAATTGATATTTTATTCTTATTCAGCTACGTGTGCCAAGGGGTTTTCCGCGTTTCCGTCTGGGTAGCTTCAGCTGAGCAGTCAGATCGCGCAGAGATCTAACGATACTCCGAGGGGAAAATGAAACTTTTTTATGATTAAGTATCATAAATTAATTAATAGGGCATCATGAGCGGGGCGGAAAATACAGTAAAATAACAAAACGTGATAGAAAGGGACAGTAAAAATTTTACATAGTTAATACCAGCCTAGTCGTTCATATGAGCTCGCATTAGCCAGAAAACGAACGAGCTGGAAGATTAGACGCAATTAATCCGACTAGTATTGAAATGATTCAACTCAGAATTATATATCCCAACTTTCGCGCTTTGGCGGACTGCAGAACTCGCATACTACAACTCAATCTGACCGACTCAAGCGAGCTTCTCCAGATGGGCTATCGCAGTATTTTATTAGAAATTAACTGTTATATCATAGCTCACAGTTCGAGCAAGTTCTATCTCCCAGCAGGTTCCCGTTCTCCGACCTATAACAGAGTACCTAGTCTGACACCCTGCGTCCAACGGTTATCTGACCTCTAGCTCTGGCCCTCTAACACTTACTGTCTATTTCCCAAACTGCAGCGTGACCCAACTCTTGCGTGGTACATTGAAACATGTTCCCACGGACTACATCTGGAATTTAGCCGCTACCCCGTCTCGAAATATTCTCTGGAATTTCCCTTTGTCGTTAGAGATGTATCACATTACATTACTTGAATTCCACAGTCGACGTTACTCAATTTGCCCTGCATGTGCTTCGGCTCAAGAATGCGGCGCCTACGCATGTGCACAACTTATCACGCCTCTCTCGCCTGCATTCCAACGCACTGCCTTGGGTATAGTTAACCTAGAATATTGCCTGCTACGAACATGCGTACATATATATATAATGAACGTCTAATTTTATACATTGTATTCATATACGTCAGTGTTTTCGTTGCGTTAGGTTAGATGATCGCGTGTACTCGGGCCAGAGAAGACTCATAAGGTAGCGGAACCTTGATGCGAGTTTTTCGGAGCTTGCACTTGAATATACTACGTGTTGTGTTTGACTTGAGGAACTTGAATAATGGCAAGAGTTTCTTTCTGTCTGTCTGTGTGACTTGATACCATCCTTTGGAGTTTGGCCCAAGTCCCTCAGGCACTCACTCTGAGCCTCCGTAAAAAATATTCGTCTTTAAGAAAAGGTCTTTAGTCGGGCTCAAAGGTAGAAAAAGTTTGAGGGTGGATCACAACAGAAAGTCTCAATTTAGCTCCTTTTTCATCTTACTTTTGGTTCGTTGACAGTAATTTTTTGTGCCCCTATTTTATTGTTTGACCAGTTGTGTGGTTTCATGTTTATATATTTATTGCGGACTTTTAGATAAGATGTGCTAAATTAGTTTCAGTACTGTATCTTCAGAGATTTTCTCTTTTCATCGAAAATGACCGGTGGCCGAAACGTTTGAAATAAAGTTTTATCGAAATACATTTCATGAAACATGTGTCTTGCCTAACTCCTTTTTTCTTATGTATATCATTATCATTGCTTTGTCAAACTTAAGAAATCAGAAATGCTCACTATATTTTAAAAGCTATTAGAATAGCTTTGGTTTTCAGTGTAACCATTCAAACATACTCATATTAGGTAGATCTATTTACTGTGAATTTTGAATGTACCTAATTCTTCAAAACTCTTTAAAATAAGTTCATTGGAAAAATGTGTTTCTAAATATATTTCATCGATGCTGCACGGGGGAGGCCTCCTTTACGTCCTCTCGTTATTGAGATTCCTTGTAGCACATTTTCTTATTCCCTTTAAAAAGAACTCACATAGTTAGTTAGGTATCTCTAACAATATCTAGGCTTATTAGAAAGTTCGAGGCTTCTTTGCAATGTTTTCGAGTACACGTGATGGGAGCTTGCAGAAGACCATTGTCATCAAAATCTGAAGTTTCGCAGTTTGAGTTTTTACGAAAACGAACAATACGCAAACAAAATTAAAAATCATACCCTAATTTCCAAGGAAGTTTTCCCAAGTTCCTAAGATCTTCTCAGTGTACGAAAATGTCTTTCAAACTAAAAGGCATAAATTTTTTTGTATACCTTTCGTCCCAGAGCTAAAAAATAATAACGAATTAATTGCGCCGTTGCATGTTTCTAGTACATTCGGGATATATTTTTACAGACCTCATTTTATAATGACAGGCACACCGAAGCAAGTTAAATCATGAAGATTTGACATGATATCTATAAATGAGACCAAATCGTTTCCAACTTTATTTTGATACAAAGTAATCTCGTAAAAGTGCGCGGTAAGTGTATCGTGAGTTCGAACTAATATAAAAAGCTCGATTAAATTCAATTAGCAAATGAAGTCAGAAGTACTTGAACTTGTCTACTTGACATTCCAAATTGATGATCAGAAAATATATCAAACAGTAAAATTGAAATCAGCAACAACGATGAGGGAAATAATCTAACATAAGATTGCATGATTGAATTTGATTTATTTGCAGGTGAAATGAACGAAGGACGGTTTGTTTGAGCCAACTTTTCATTTTTCCAGAGTGAAAAGTTAAATCAAGTGCATGTTTTGGTGAATTTCAAAAATAAATGCCTTGAATATAGCTAACGATTAGATTTTTGGATTATTGGCGCTGGAGCTATTCAATTTAGTGCCTCCCGAGTCAAGGTATGATATAGAACAAAACTGACTCGGGCTGGAAGGACGAGCTACTCTCACTGATCAACAATACAAACTTGAATACGTAAAATACAAAGTTTTTTGAAGAATAGTCAATTAAATGTGGGCATCGATCATCGAAAAATTAACTTATATGATGGGGATGGCATTATATTATAAAACTTATTTTTAATGAAATAACAAAGAAATCGTACCGTGAAATTTGTCAGGCTGAGCGTCGAGGTTGCGGTTGAAACTGTCTCTGAAATAAAATTTACATTAAAAAAATATACACGTGTGGACGTATTAGTGTACAGATACCAAAGACTTTGGCATTGGAAAATTGAAATTGCTTAGTCACGTTCGTCTGTGATGAAACTCCAGCTGCAACGAGAATTAAAATGAGAGCTAGCACACTCGCCGATTTAAATTTCACCATTTAAATTTCGAGAGCGTCAGTAGAATTTTGATTTAAAGGCCGATTTATATTTCGTGTGCTTCAGTAGAAATAAGAGGAAGGGGTTGCAATTTGATTCATAGTTAGGGAATAATCGCTTCATGCGATCGTTGGTATCTTTTGGGACTAATTGTCAGAAAATATGAGCGTATGGCCTTTAGAAGGCCAATTTGGCTAGATCATTTCTATTTTTAATGTAAGGCCAAGAAAAAATGCTATGATATTTTGATGTGAAATCTTTTCCATTTCAAGCAACCCACATGCGCTTCTTAGAGCGTGCGAGAACTGAAACACGAGTGTACAATTCAAGTAGCGCATATTCTTCAACGTCGAGACCATATGTCTGTCCGTCGGTCTGTCCGTCCGTACGCCGCACTCTTGGGTATTACACAGGAGAAAATTAAGTTCCAGCTCGAATGCTTGGAAACTGTGTTTTGGTACTCATAAATCCGTCCTTTTTCATGTACTACATGTCAGGAAACATTGATTTTACGTAAATTATTTGTCACTGTTCGTGAAAATCTCTAACTGAATGAGACTTAGCATTGCTTTCGTCCAGAACACAGGCGCAAAAAAATTTAGTAGTGATCTTTGAGAAGCTGCTAACCAATTCAATTATACTCGAAGCGCAGAAGTTCAAGCTGGCTTGTAAATTCATGAGAAAATTTACAAAAAATAATTAACAACATTGAAACAAGGTACTCAGAGAGCAACATATCTATTCCTTTCAACCCACAAAATTACAATTAATATTACGAGATAACCCTTATAAACACCTTCCACCGTGAGACTTTTATTTTTTGATTAACGCTTACAATTTCTCTATTTCTTTGCTCACAACTTCATGTACATGCACCAGCTGACTCGCAATAAGATCAGAGAGATAAGAGTAGCACATTGTAAGTATTATTTATTTTGAATTTTTTATGCTTTATATTTTGTGCTCCTTATTTGTATGATATTAATTAAAGATCGTCCCATAATTTTTTCGAAAATCCAAAATTTGTCGGATATTGTTCTTATATCGTTCACAACTGTGTACTGACAATTATGTACCAAAGTTTCGTGCTATTCCGACGGTTGGAACAGGAGTGAGGGGGGACGGAGGGGGAAGCGAGGGGTGAGGGACTTCGAGACGCGGTAGAAGTGGTACGATATGGGCATTTAGCTTTGTTCTTTTGTTACATTATTATATATTATACATTCGGAAGTGTATTTAGATAGCAAGGGAACCGTTTTTTTACTTTTTTGAATATTTATTTTTTAGAAACTACGCACTTTCATCACAATATCCAGAGCTGGGCATAGATACTCAAAAATGTATCTAGATACTNCCCTTAAAATGTATCTAGATACAGATACTAGATACAAATTTACAAATGTATCTAGATACAAATACTAGATACTTAAAAGTATCTATAGATACAATTCTAGAGACTTTTATTTTTACAACTGAATTTAATAGTATTACTAGTTCATATGGTTAAAAATCATGTAATTCAGGTGGATGCGATTCTGTTCCGTTATAATACTGTAGTATAGTAGATTAGTAATTACAATAATAATGACTGTTGCACATTTACTTCCGGCAGAGAGGCTAAATAGTTGATCACATTTGTTTGTGATAAAATATCATGCCTATAAAAGAAATGGGCAATGTCATTGAAGTTTCATAGTCAATAGNTAGTAATTACAATAACAATGACTGTTGCACATTTACTTCCAACAAAGAGGCTAAATAGTTGATCACATTTGTTTGTGATAAAATATCATCTCTCTAAAAGAAAATGGGCAATGCCATTGAAGTTTCATAGTCAATAGGTATATTGACTTTTTTGCTATAACATTCAAATGCAAAGTATAATTTAGGCCGTATATTTTGGTGGATGTTAC